>JAOUQW010000031.1:1523564-1544720 GCA_028565825.1 Olivaichthys viedmensis | reverse complement strand
CACACACACACACACACTCACACTCTCTCACACACACACACTCACACTCACACACACACACACACACACACTCACACTCTCTCACACACACACACTCACACTCACACACACACACACACACACACTCACACACTCTCACACACACACACACACACACAAACACACAAACACACACACACACACACACTTTATACAGGGGTCAAACTGAACACACCAATCATAGTCATTTGGACTTCTGCACTATTTGGACTGGAAGGTTCTAGATCTTTGTTCCTCTCTGTTTCCACACACACACACACACTGTGCAAAATTCACTTCTCTTCAAAATGACACATTTTAAATTTGAACTCAAACTGGAACAATAATAAACACGACTCCTTGGACCCGCTCTCCCAGCGTAGAGATCACGACCCCGAGTTCTCCTCTCACCACTGGGACAACCTCGGTTCTAACCTTCCACACTCTCTCTAGTTCCTCTTTCAGTCCCGGGTGTTTCTCCAGCTTCTCAGGTTCCCTCCTCTGGATTTGTCACCGTCACTCGGGATCTCCACGTCTATCACCGCGCCTGTTTCTGCTCCTTATCTGTTATCGCTAGCCCTGCTCGGTTTGCTATTACTCGTTCGTCTGTCCGGATCCGGAGTGTGTGTGAAGACCGCAAACCACAGAAGTCGTGTCTTTGAGTCCATATATGGGAAACAAAAGCAGTCGTTGGCATTCATATATGTGCATGCGTTCTCACAGATTGTGTTAGCCAGCTAGCTAACATGAGCTAACCTGACAGGATTTCTGAGACGATTTCTGAGCCATATTCATTCATTTTAATAATATTTATTGCTAATACTAACTAGTTAGCTAACATGAGCTAACCTGACATTATTTCTGAGATGTTATAATCATAATTGTCTCTGCTAACACAAGCTCTCTAACATGAGCTAACCTGACAGGATTTCTGATGGAGCATTTTTCAGTCATTATCTTTATTTCTGTTAACTTTAGCCAGCTAGCTAACCTGACAGTGATAATCCTAACTGCTCATGGTTGTCGCTGCTAACAGGACTTTTGAAGCATATCCATTATTGTCTCTAACATGAGCTAACGTTACATGATTTCTTGAGAGGATTTGAAATCACAGGCATAAATGTTCATCATTGTTACTTCTAGCTCTAGCTAGCTAGCTAATGTTAGCTAACGTTAGGTTTTTGAGAAGATTTTTATGAATGCATAATCCTCTCGCACACACACACACACACACACACACACACACACACACACACTGTATGACAGAACGTATCTTCCTCCACATGCCTTTCTGGGCTTGTGTACAGATTCTGCTCTTTACTTAAAAGGTTCCAGAGGAAACGAGATGTGTGCTGAGACCAAACACACTGTCAACACACTGACCTCCTGCAGTGTGTGTGTGTGTGTGTGTGTGTGTGTGTGTGTGGAGGGAGTATAGAGTGACGCACTCTTTTTATCAGAGCTGTTTACACAGCGGTGGCCCCTATAGGCTGATCCGTATTAAGAGAGTAAACAGAACCGAACTAATGTGACTCAGACAGACAGAGAGATGGAGATAGTGTGTGTCCATCCGTTTAGAGAGAGGAAGGTAAACACTCCTTTAGAGACTCGTAATGAGAACCTTTCCTCCTGAGAAACACAACTCAGATGGAGCGAGAGCGAGAGAGAAGGCTATAACTATGAAATGCAAGCACCCAAAGTGAGGCCTGCAAGGTTAAACAATCAATATCAAACCATGACCACACACGCGCACACAGAGAGTTAGGCCGGGGTTATACTTGCTGCATGACTACGTGTACGCGTGCGGACGCCACAGCTACGTGAGCGTCATTGATCACACACTCGCTTGCGTACCGTCGTCACACGCCTCGCCAGCACCGGAATATCTTCTTCGACCACTTCCTCTGATTTTACACAGCGAGGTAAACAGTGAAGATGGCGGCAGTTGAGGAGGCTGTGATAATGACAATGTGTATGTTGAGAAAGCGGCATAAACAGCGGCACATTCGAATGAACCGAATGAACACAGTATACGTATGAGTATGACCCCGGCCTTAGTCACAAAAAAAAAAAACGCAGGAACCTTAACGTGGAATGACAAAACTGTAGCTAAAACCTCTCGTCTCTGCAACTATCTGTAGAAAATGCCACAGCTAGGGGCAGTGGTGACTCAGTGGTTAGGGCGCTGGGCTACTGATCAGAAGGTCGTGGGTTCAAGCTGCCACTATTGGGCCCTTGAGCAAGGCCCTTAACCCTCCCTGCTCCAGGGGTGCTGTATCATGGCTGACCCTGTGCTCTTACCCCAGCTTACCAACATGCTGGGATATGCAAATAATCAATTTCACTGTACTTGTATATGTGACATTATTATAACGTAGTTGTGTTAGCATGATTAGCTTAGAATTAGCATGAGCTGAGGGAACTCCTGGTAACATTGAACATCCATCATGAACCTATTCTACTGAAATAAATCGAATGGACACCTAATATATAATATTAAAACAAATTATTTGAAGCAAATCAGATCCCCTAGTGGTCAGTTTGCCAATTTTGGCTTTGGGTTTGTTGTGCTAGCAAGCACTGAATGATAATAACACTTAGCAAATTAGCACAATGTTAAAATACCACAAAAATAATCTTTAAACAAACTGTTTCTCTGTATATGTCTGACTTTTACTTATTTTTCTCCCTAAAACTCAAAATTCAAAGCATAAATATGTTCACATGCTAATTACTATTAACACTTTTTCACGTGCTAGGTCTTCGTTTAGCTAATTGGTAGCTAATGAAAGTGATTCCAGGTTAAAAAACGGCCACCACTGGAATTCCCAGCATTGGGAAATGTAGAGATTTATAAACTGAATGACCCAATCAACTTCTTCGGTGTTTGCTAATTAGCATGATGCTCAAATCATCACAGAATTCCCTCAAAAACATACTGTTTATTTAAATAACCTTTGCATATGTAAATTTTTTAAATTTTTTATAAATCGTTATACGCGTAAATATGTTCTCGTGCTAATTCATATTAACATTGTGATCCGCATTTTTCATGCCTATGCTAATGCTATACTTTAGCTAACTGTTACCTACCAGAAGTGATTCCAGGTTCAAAATGGCCACTATTGAAACTTGCGAAATTTCAAAATGTACAAGATAAATGTGGTAAATACACAGTGATCCAACTGGCTTCATGCTAATGAGTGGACATTAGAATTCACAAATTCTCCAAATTGGCCGAGTATGTTTAAAAGCAGCGCTAATTAATTCCACACTAAATGAATTGCCGACCCAGTGTACATTTCCAAAAACGAGGTATGGAGGAATCACAATTTTTATTAAATGTTTTTTATTATTAATTTTTTTATTAAGGCACTATGGGATATGATATAGAGCTAATTTTACTTCCTTTCTCAAATGAACCACAGCAGGCTAAGCTCTCCAGGGAGGATAAGACCCTTTCATTTATAATCTCATTTGTTTATTACAGCTTTTATGCTAACTATGATACAATTATGCATTGCTTTGGGATTTCCTATTGTCTTGTTCCCCCCCAAACAACCCACATGCTAGCTCCCTTATGTGTGTTATGCTAATATTTACTCTAGGATCGAATTAGCCTCCTGTTTACGGTTTATTTGCAGGGGTCAGGAAGTCTTTATTATTCTATTTTATATTATTTCTTTATTTAGCATGCATATTCATAACGCATATGTTTTAAAACGAGACTGTGTTTGAGTTCTTGATTTACATGTAGAACCATTTCTATCTGTTAAATCAGCAAGAGTTCTGCTTGTTTTCACGGGAAATAAGAAAATTCAGGCTTTCCGGCACTAAATTTCAAGGCCTAAAATCTTAAATCTTTTATTCAGATCACGAATTTGACAAGCAAATAAGTGCTGTTTAGTAGTTGTAGTCTTTCAGGGTATGAATGCTTACAGATTCTCCAATTTCTTTGTTTAGGTTTAATCAGAATCAGAAAGACTTTTATTGGCCAAATAAGATTTCACTTACAAAGAATTTGACTTGGCAGTTGCTCCATTAACACAGACTAAATTGAAAACAAAGTAAGCCGTGAATTTAAGAAGTGCAGGGAGAAAAGTAAAAAATAGGATCAAATAAAATAGAATATAAAGATATGTGTGTATAATATAATATATAATACACCGTGGCGTCCAAAAGTCTGAGAGCACGTTGAAAATCTGGGATTTCTTTCATTGCCACTGCATTTGACTCTAAAAGGCTTTGCTGAAACTGGATCAGTCGTATCCAAAGCACGATCAGGCGCAGACCAAAAGTGAGCACACCATCAGAAGAGCAACACATAAAGCTTTGTTCACTGAGAGAGAGAACAGCAACATCATCACAGATACAGAATGTGCTGAACAAAGAACGAGAGACTCCCATCAGCAAAAGTCGTGTCAAAAGAAGGCTAGCTAGTAGTGCTCTCAAAGAACGAGTAGCGTCTCTAAAGCACTTCTCAGCAAGGGAAACGAGGCCAAACGCTTGTCATGGGCTAAGACATAGCAGCATTTCACAGTGGATCACTGGAAAAAAAGTTGAATCCAAGTTTGAGATTTATGGCAGTAGCAGAAGGGTTTATGTAAGGAGACAGAACAGAAGAGAGACTGATACCACAGTGGATCAAAACAACAGTGAAACATGCTGCTGGATTTTACATCTGCTCTCAGACTTTTGGACCCCACTGTATGATCCCTTCACCTTATGTGTCTATACAGCGTTAGTTTTAAACTAACAACTCTCGATGTATGGTTTAGGATTGACACCCTGATTTACAATCGAACTTAAGTTCAGCTGGTGCAACTTGCTGCTGAGGGCCAACAGAGTTTAGAGTTTTCCCTTCTCCCAACACATCTGATCCAGCTCATGAGCTCATAATCAAACCCCTCCATAAATTGGATCAGGTGTGTTGGAGGCAGGGAACCATTCAGACACTGTTTCAGGGCAGAGGGCCTCCAGAATCCCTCATATAGATTACTTTAACAGATTATGTGCACGGCTGCCAGATTGTATATGGTTGTTTAAATCCTAATTAAATTCCAGTTTAAACCGGCACGCAGTGTAACTTTCACAAATTATATCTACCTGCCCGAGGTAATTTTCTTCACATCCTAATGGGATTTGAAAAAAATAAAAATAGGCGCGAAACCGTGCAACGCTGATTATACGCACTGATTATATTACTCCTGGAATAAACTTCTGAGGACCTGAAATTAGACACTCTTATTACCCTGGACCATTTTAAATATATTTAATCATGAGCTAATTTGTGTGTGAATGTGCATGTTTTATACAGTATAAAGTTTTTCTACTGTATGTGTTTTACTTCTGCCTTTTATTTTTGTCACTCAGCACCATTGTGTTTTCCGAGTCTTAAATAAATGAGATGGAATGAATTGCCTAAGTAGATTTTACTACATTAGATTATGGTGCGCCCATTTTATTTATGAGCGTAGATTATGTTGCTTAATTGGTTTAGGAGCGTATCTTGTATTACTCCAGTAAACTGTGTATAGATTATGTTTCTCCAGCAATTTCAATTACTTTTTTTCATGTGTATAGATTTTAACTTGTGAACTTACAAAAAAAAACAATAATTAAATGTTTTAGTAGATCCCTATTACCCAGCATTTTTACATTAAAGCAGGATTACCGTGATATGACTGACTCCAAATACCAAAAATGCATCACCAGTTGTACACGCTTAAAAAAAAGGGTTCTTTGAGGGTTCTTCAAGGGGTTCTTTGGATAGTTAAGGGTTCTTAGCTTCCTAAAAGGGTTCTACTTGGGATATTGACTGATAGAGAAACACTGTGTTGTAGGGTTCAACACAGAACCTTTAAGGGTTTCCCCAGAGGGACAACCGAAGAACCCTTAAGGGAGTGTATCAGTTGCACGTGTGCAACAGCACTGACACCCAGAAACAAGAAACAGTAAAGTAAAGTAAAGTAAAGTAGTTCCTAGCTACTGCGATACGTCAACACGTCTGCCACATTGGAACAAACCAAATTCAACTGTAAGCCAGTGCAAGTTTGTAGAGAGATGCGGCTGACTTTTACAAAATTTGCTTTGTTATAGACGACATAAATTTCAGCATATCGCAGGTGATGTAAATGTTAATATACATGCACTGTCAATATTTTGATTGGCAGTTTCCCTGGGAACCGCCTGCAAAGCAGTGGGATGTAGTCTAAATGTACAGTTGGGCAGAAATGTTCACAAACCAATTTCATTGATTCATTTCAATTTACTGCACCACTTATTAAATATAACCATAATAAAAGCCTAACAAAAATAAATCATCCCATAGCATTTATATTTTAATTCATATAACAGGAATCAGCAATAACAATATCATAAATGAAAATTACATAAATTCACAAAGTATAAGTTTCATGTACGATTATGTAAAGAAAATACCTTTGCAACAACATATTCATTGTAAATAAGTTATAGATAGTTTTAAGAGAGGTGGGAGACTGGGGACATGTCAGTTCATGTCAGCAGAGATAAGCACACAGCATGGAACAGCACAAAAAGACGGAGTAGTATGACCAAGTTTTTTGTTTTTTTCAAAGAAACCAATTTGCCAATTGCAAAACTGAAATATATCTTTTATTAAAGTTGTAAATTTTCGATATTTGTTCAATTAAAAAGCTGCATTTACTTGCATAACAAATGTTATCACGTAATACTGCATACAGTTTAATAGTCTATCTGTTAATCCTTCTTTTAGCTAGAAACACCCTGCATTCAACATTGTCACACTTGCAATTTCGTAACAATTCGCATTAATCAATATGTATAAAAGGTTAATGTTAGGGTTTGTGTTTGTGCCATTTCTTACTTACTTCTTTCAAAATCCAAGTAAATCCCCTTCATTTGTTTGAATTCGTACAAATTTTTCATGATATCATTATATCATTAATCTATAGAATAGATGCACTTATAATAATAATAAGTTGCAGAAGGGAATTAGCTCTACAGTTTATGGTGCACAAAAATGCCAGTGTGGCCTGGACAGAAACTGAGTTCGACACCTCTGGTCTAGATTTGTGCTTCACCTTTAACTTTTAAACAACCGAATGAGAAAACTACATGTTTTATAGCACTAGCTTGCTAAACCTAGCATGCAAAATTAGATCAAAAATAGTGAATCTCCACTACGCTTTTGTCTCTGAGGCTGAGATGTGTTATTGAGTGATTTAATGCTTACGAGCTCTCAACGCTTGTGCATCTGTGAAGCTTTAATGAGTTGTCAGTGATTAATAAGCTTTTGGTAAAAGCTTGTTACCGTAGAAACTTAACCATGTGTGTACGTGTGTGTGTACACGTGCAGCTGTGCATGAGTGCACCTTTGCATATATATTCTGTGTATGTGTGCATGCATTGATGCGTATGCATGAGAGTGTGTGTGTGTGCGTGTGTGTGTGAGTGCGCATGTGCATGCCCGCTGTTGTCTGTTGGACTTAATTACAGTTACTCCAGATCATTGTGTCGGTGCCAGAGCTCATCTCCATCATAAAAATGCTCTGAATGATGAATGGAAATGTGCGCTGGGAGCTGCAGCGTGGAGCTGGACACTAACGCAGGCTCTCGGGTTTAATCTCTAAACACTAAACACAGATTTGTGTAACATGCACACACACACACACAATACATAAGCATTGATTACAACTGTATACTCTCTATTTCCCTTCAGTCCATCATCTGCCAGTGTGTTAGTCTGTGTGTCTAAGGAAATTCTTGTCTCGGTTTAAATTCAAGCTGCAAGGTCACCTGTGCTGACGGCTGTGGGGGAGGATGGCAGAAGGGATGGAGGGAGAGAAAAAGAGAGAGAGAGAGAGAGAGAGAAAGAGAGAGAGAGAAATTTGAGTCCCAATCAATGGGAGCTATTTTAAAAAATGAGGTAATAAGCTAATGTAGTAAGCACTGTACAGTCACTGCACCAAGGACGTGGCTTTCCCTTACTGAAGCATGATATGATCTGGTGTGTGTGTGTGTGTGTGCTATAATCTTAATGCTACAATACCTCTAGTAGCTAGTGTCCTTGGTAGTGTAGCCTTTAAAGGATCTAACTTTAACTGCATCTATAGCGTATGTGTGATTACCACTGATAATAATTCTGACACGTTTCCCTGCACTGAGAAAAGAACAGAAAACCTGTTTACTCCAAATTCACTTATAATGGAAGTCTAAGGGGCAGCTGTTGAGTTCCTTTAATAAACGCTTAAAATATGCAGATATAATGCAAATTCAAAACTACAACCATTAAAGGCTGAGAGAAAGTCTCACTAAAGCTGTTCTTATTGAGTGTTACACAACTTTCCAACATTTTCCAATACATAAAAAAGTAGTTCCGGTTACTTTGCGCGATCAAGCAAAACCTGACTCAACATGGTCTCACATTTGCAAATTCATAACAATTCGTCTGACTCAATTTGTATGAAAACTTACAAAAGTTAAGGTTAAGATGAAATCTTACCACATCGGCTTCGCTCATTCGAATTTGTACAAAGTTTTCGAGACACTAGGTTCACTGACTACGCTGATGACATAAAAAGAGGTCCCATCTCTGAAAGGACCAATTCTACAGATTTAGAGCTTCATTCACAAACACATTGGACTGAAGAATTCATAAAAGTGTCATTCAAAAATACGTTTTGCATAAATGTTTATTGATTAAATTCAACATCTGCATTTAGCCCTCCACTATAAGTGAGTTTGGTGTGAACACCAGGGCACACACTGCTGCCTATTAATCACAAAAAAATTTTTTAGATTTTGCTCGCAAATGTTAGCTGTTTTGACTGTATAGGGATCAAAACTGCTTTATTGAGTGTAACACAGGTATTTCTAAGGGTCCACAATAACAATATTGGGCATGTTGAATATGATGGTATTGTATAAATGATTATCGGCACGCACCTAATATGCTGCAATAAGAGGTTCTGAATTGGTCATTTTCTTGCCGATTTCTTGTATATGTGTGTGAATGAATGTGACTTTCGTGCGGTTCTGGCTTCAGCCCAGGCCTTATTTTGTCGGCTGAAAAAGAGCTGATTGCAATCAGGTTCAGTAATGACTTCTGCGGAAAGCTAATTATCAAAATGACCGAATTGACTCCCTGAACTCATCCAAACGGCCATCCAGCGTACGAGGCTGGACATGAGGGAGGAATTTGCACCATTTCCAAGGTGACCCCAACATGCACGCAGCTCTGAGAGCTCAGCCTGTGTGTGTGTGTGCGTTAGATGACCGTAGCTTGACTCACTGGCGTGTGCCGTAACATTTGCTGATTGAATTAAGAGACAGATGTGCAAAGTAAACCAAGAAAACAGATTGCACTTGTTTTCTTAGATACATTTTATATGCTGTACTTGTTGAATCATGCAGAGGCTAATTTATATTTTTGGCCTTTATTATAGGCCTACATATTAATAAGCATTTTGCAGAGAAGAGAACTTCTTTGGAGTGCAGACTGCTATCTGTCACTGTAAAATTTACTAACACTTTTATTCATTTCACAAATAAGCTGGTCTGAAGAGAAAGAACCGTAATCAACAGCTAAATTATTTAAACAATAATCCAAGAATATTGCGGAATAATCTTTCATATATCTTTATTTGCTTGCAAAAACACTGTTTAACATTATGATATATACAAGTAAATATTAATACAAAAGAAAGTATAAAGAATCTTAAAATTTTTCAGAAAAAAACCCCCATTATCTTGTGAGATGGATTTTCAAAATGTGATATTGAAACGGTTAAGGAAATTTAACTGGGCAAAAAAACTGCCGTGAAAACTGTCAGCCTCCAGATGTACAACTGATAAAGGTCATTTCCTGAGGGGACAGTAAGTTTAGTGTAATTGACTTTTATTATGAGTATAGATTTTACCTTGTGATTATCGATTATGTTCACCTGTACATGATGTGGATTGCATTTGGCCCATGCAAACTTAAGAAAAATCATATGGAAACGGCCCATAGTACACTACTACCAAGCATTTTCATATTAAACCAGTATTAGAGTACAGAAAGAAATGTAATCAAATGCTTGCTTAGTGTCTGGCTTTAATTGGGAGCAGAAATGGTTTTGGAGAAATGGTCCTGGAGAAATGGTTTTGGAGAAATGATGTTGGATAAATGGTTTTGGAGAAATTGTCTTGGAGAAATGGTCTTGGAGAAATGGTTTTTGAGAAATGGTGTTAGAGAAATGGTCCTGGAGAAATAGTGTTGGAGAAATGATATTGGAGAAATGGTTTTGGAGAAATGGTCTTGAAGAAATGGTATTAGAGAAACGGTCTTGGAGAATTGGTCTTGGAGAAATGGTCTTGGAGAAATTGTTGGAGAAAAGGTTTTGGAGAAATGGTCTTGGAGAAATGGTATTAGAGAAATGGTTTTGGAGAAATGGTCTTGGAGAAATGGTTTTGGAGAAATGGTCTTGGAGAAATTGTTGGAGAAATGGTTTTGGAGAAATGGTCTTGGAGAAATGGTATTAGAGAAATTATGTTGGAGAAATGGTTTTGGAGAAATGGTCTTGGAGAAATTATGTTGGAGAAATGGTCTTGGAGAAATAGTCTTGGAGAAATGGTTTTGGAGGAATGGTCTTGGAGAAATTATGTTGGAGAAATAGTCTTGGAAAAATTATGTTGGAGAAATGGTCTTGTTGGCAGCAAAGAAACCATTTTCTGCAGGAAGGCAAAGCAGAAGAGATTTCAGCAGGGTACCACAGGGTTAAAAGCCCCCTTGGGTGAAACCAATATAAAAAACAATACAGTCCATTGGTGTGCTGCAGAAAACTCATAACTCCACAAATAGAACTTTGCTCAGTCTGCAGATTTTGTATTACCTTTGTGTTATAAACAATTGTTATTGGCCTTAATAACTTCAGTCACACATTTTCCTTAAGTGAGACCATTACTTCTGTGGTACTCTACACGAAAGACCTTAAACTATGGTGTGACAGCCTGAGGCAGAAAGTCTTATGGAACAATCAAAAGTTTAATTTCCTCAGCTTTTTGCTGCCAGGCCGTAGCAAACTAGTTTACTCTTTTTTTATTTTTTGAACCATGGAACAGCTTGAAAAGCTATTGATTTTAATGGAAGCACACACTGTACTATATAACAAGCACTGTAAGACTTCAGTGACCTGACTAAAATAAGTTGTACCCACACCTGTTTTTATTACCCGTCTGTTTTCTTATGCATCGCACATAAATGACCATAGCATGAGCGCTTCTTTCTTTCCTAATCCATGATTTTAGAGTGGCATTTATTTAAAATACAGCTCTATCCTGCCATTTTACAGAAAAGCTGGACAAGAGTATAAGAAATATGTATTTCAGCCAATGATGTAGGGGATTTGGTGAAAAACAATGGAATATTAAATGCTGAGAAATGCAAACAGATTTGGATTCATCATTCTTTGGGAAAACGTCTGAGTGGGAAAACAACTGAGTGGTTAAAACAACTGAGTGGTTCTTTTAGCATCATAAAGACCTCCCAAAAACACTGCAAGAACAACTCCGACCTACTTGGAACACATGGGACAATTACAGTCTTAAATCGACATCTGATATAAACACAAATGAAGCTGTACGAGATCACTTGGACGGGAAAAGTTATAGCAAAACCGTCATGAATTTTGGAAAGAGGTCACGCAAACACTTAAAAACAAGACATTCTAGTCTTTTTAATTGTTTTAAATATTTTTATTATAATCCTATCTAGTGATTTTTTCAAGCAAATAAACAGTTGTTTCCCAGATAAGTAGGTTTGAACATTGTCTTAGATGGCCTGAGATTTTTTTACACCACTGCATATGTCACGCGCGCGGCTGTGCGCGTGATGCAGCGTGGCGGTAGCCATGGCGACGGCAGCCACGTGCGCGACCACGCGCCTTTGTTTACGTTTGTTCCCCTGTCACGTGAAGTATGTTAAATGTTCCCAGCTGTTCCACGTCTGTCTTCCCTTGATTTCTAAGTGTTTAAATACCCGCTTGTTTCCGTCCTGTGTGGTCTTTCGTTTTTGTGTATTCACTGCACCTGTCACGGCGTGTATAGTTTTTGTTTAGACCCGGTTCAGTGTAATTAATAAAGATGTTTGATGTACTAAGTGGCTTTGCGCTTGTGTCCGTGCCACCAAACCGTGACAATATTGGCATTATACCTGAATAATGCATTCCTCTCAAAAAGGCTGATGTTCGTGAACTATTTTTTTCCTTTGATCTAGCCTGCTCGAATTTGTGTTGTTTTTTTTGTGACTGCAGTTTTGTGGTGTTGTAACAATATTAGGCAGACATTTGACATGTATCACATTTTGCTTCATTATTGTGGACTGAATTAACTCAAAAAACAAAAATTGCCTCAGTTTTCACAGATTATTCACTATCGATGTACCAATCTGTACCAGAATACTAATGACACTAACAATGAATGAAATTTAACATTAACTTACTAAAAAATTCCCTTTTGGAGTCCAATGATGTCCATCCAGTCTTTGAAGGTGGTATCCTATTTACATCTGTTCAGAGCTGTCCGATGTGTGTTTTAGATGGTTTTGAATAGGAAACAAAGGACAGAGATTTGTTCATTTGAGTCCTGCAACCTGTTTAGGTTTGCCAAGGGTTGTAGCACAAATTAAAATAATGTAAGCCTAGCACTGACAGAAAGGTCCATGATAATGCTTTACAAAAGTGTTAATCCCAAAAAATGGTACTTGATGCACAGATAATTGATTAATGAAAAAAAAAAAGGATTTTTTATGTAGATTATTGCCAGATCTCTCGTCTCCCGACACCACCAACAAAAAATCTCAACTTTCAGTCCTGTTAATACATTACCCAGAGTAAATCCCTTAGCCACTCAGGATTATATCTGTAAGACCTGATGCTAGTTATCTAGTTAGTTATTATAGATTTTTTTTATCTAATTCATAAAGTTTAGAGGATTCTTCATTTAGAGATGATTTGGATGATTTAGAGATGGCCCGTGTACTGTAACCTCTACATATACACACTCAAACACAATTACAAACTGTAAACGTAAAAGTTCTCACCAGTTTATTACTTAAACCAAAACTATTCCTGTGCCAGCTCTGATGACTATTTCAATTATAAGAGTGAGCCAACATTATGATAAACTGCCCTAACAGCACTGGACTACATTTCCTCATGTATTATAAAACATTGGCAATCACACTTTTACTGTACATGCCACAGGGCCAGACAGTATCTAATTTAGAGCCCAATAAATAGTGAAAGGTCAGCACAGAGTTTTGGTCGATACAGGAGAATGGGAAATGCTGCTGATAAAACACAAGTACCTCTCCAGTAATCCCAAAGCTATTTAGAACAAGGGAATACAAAACACCCAGGCACCAAAGATTAAAGCCAATTTTAATTTAGAGATAGAATCTAAAAAAGAGCAACAGTGTGTCAAGTTTAATGTGGGGTGTGTGTGCGTGTGCGTGTGCGTGTGTGTGCGCATTTAGTTCTGTTCCTTGGCAACTAACATGTGAAAGTAATTACCTTTCACAAAAGAACAAGTCCTCTTTGATGGTAGTGGGTTCTTTTTGTGGTGTTTTGTTAGGGATTTTGATATTTCAATGTGTCTTAGAACAACAACCCTCAAGCTATTGCAAGCCTGCATGGAAAGGAAAGTGGAGCTGGCAGGAAGCAGGGGAACAACAGGAATGAGCAAACTCTTGCCCCAGAAGAGACCTCCCAAAGTAAACTTTGACAGAGCAGGCTGTGAAAAGAAGTCTAGCTTCATTTAAGTGGTTACACTACATGGTCTGGTTCACCTAAAGTCCTTACATGCACAGTGCTGCATCGCTGATAAGTAAGGTAGTAAGTAACTTGGAGGTCTCTCTCGCTGTCTGTCTGTCTGTCTCCTCCCCCAGCTGCTTTTTACAGTGACATTCCTGTTTATAGAACATATTTTCAGTTATAATTAACCCAACATCCCAAAATATTGTTTCCTCTGACTATTTTGCACGTGACACCCTTCATGAAAATATTTTGTAAATCACTTTGTAATGTCTTATCTAAACACATAGCAGTGGCATGACAAAGCAGATACAGCCTCTTAATCTACTCATTCTTCATTACTTGCAATTACTGGAAAACCCAGTGAGCAGAGGTCACTTAACTACGAGTCAGTACATCCCATGAGACTTCGTCATCACACCGGAATTTCCAAACAGTGAAAATGAAAAGAGGAGGGACAACTGCTTTTCTCTGGAAAATGTTCACCCTTTTTCACGAACAAGGTGCCAGTGTCTCATCTAAAAGTGTTCCACTGCACAAGAGCCAATTCTTGCATGGCAAAATTTGACTATTCCAACACCCAAATGCTGCAGGTCTGGAACCAAGAGCCACTGACATCAGGGTTCAGGGGCAGCATCCTTTCCTCACCCTAACAACTAAAATTTTACGTAACCTTTGCAGGGGGGTTTGAAGATTATATGGTGAAAAAAAAGAGCTAAATTAAATATTGCAACTATGAATCAATGGTCCCAGGAGGATCTTTTGTTTTACTGACAATTGCAACAAACTAAATATCAGCTACACTGCTAATCCTAGGGTTAATGCTCTTAAGCTTCCTTTGAGCAGCTCCTCACTCAAACTAAACTGTCAAAAGCAATAAAACATGTATCACATGACATCCAGTGGCGGATATATGAAGTTTTACATGGGGTGGCAGTGGGCTTTTTTTTGCGGACATCGAATCAGAGACAGTATAAAGAGTAGAGACAGTTCACTGGTTGAAATATGAATGGGAACGCGTGTTATGCTCAACATGGCGGCTGTATTACGTAAGTGCCGCCCTTCGACAAAAAGAGGAATCGCCTTGTTTGTAACAGCGTAATGAGAAAAGAGCCAGGCCTATCAGATTCTTACACTGACACATGTGCAGATATAGGGCACCGCTGTCTCTGTCATAGTCCTTCTTGTGCACAATGATTTAATTATAGTAATAATAATTTTATTATTATTATTATTATTATTATTATTTAGATTTTTTGAAGCATACAATAATAAAGCAAATTATGAACCCAAATTAGGTCTACAGAAACAAGAAAATTATATCACATAGATTTTTCTCTTCAATCAGAGATGAGGAGGGAAATGAGCTGCATTTTTTGAAAAGTTTCACCCACAGGTTGTTAACCAATCAATTTTGTTCAAAATTGTTCTGCATCTGAGGCAGAGTTGCCTTCAGAACTATATTGATTGGCAATTTCTCACATGAGCCAATTCAAATTAAGACTCATTTATTCAAGTGCACAGATTATTTCCAATCATACATAGATAAAAATTTAACTGTAGTTCAGGAAAAATTTATAGAAATTAGTAAACGAATGCAGCTCCACTATGGCATTTGTGGCACTGAAAATGTATTATTCATGCCTGGAGGTCAGTTGGGGTTCGACAAATGATTGTTTGGGTCTGTTAATGTTCTCTATGTGCCTATTCAGATGCCATTTGTTTTACCGGTCACGCTTCGTGGTAGTTGGGAGACGGAGACAGTGGATACAATCGCAAGGCGTTTATTGACACTGCACATTCACTAACACAAACGGACTCTTACAGGCATTAACAGAAACTACGAGAGCGACACTACCATTGACCTAGACATAGACAACAATCGACAACGGACACAGATACACAGGGGATTAAGTACACAGACTGATGAGGAAACAAAAAAGACAGAGCTTGGATAAATCAAGAGTGTTAACAACACAAAATCAAACATAAAAACAATGCACATGGCGCTCGTTGCCATAGCAACCGCCACGCGCGGTCATGTACACTGCCGTGCGAGGCGGAGCGTCCATAACATTACCTGGGAACTGGTTCTGTGTTGGGTTTCTCTCCATCCCGGCTAGGAACTGGCTCATCCCAGAATTAATTTATAGCTCTCCGGAGTCAAGAGTTGTATCACGGAGGACACAGGCAAATATTTTATTACAGACGCATCTCTGAAAAACCTATACCGTCTAAATAGGGCTTATGCAGGGGAAAAAGAAAAAAAACAAGCTGAAGCATGCTTGTTGTGCAGATTCTTGGCATTTTTATTACTATTATTATTATTATTATGATTATTATAATATTGTTATATTATTATTTTATTTTTATTATTTGTTTTAATTAATTTATTAAAAGGTACAATTCTTGTACAATTCTGAGTCATGTCATCTGCAGAAATTTTCAGATGACACAGCCATTTTGGGTGTATCAGAAACGGACTGGAGAATGAATACAGAGCCTTGGTGAAAGACTTTGTTGAGTGGAGCAAACGGAAATGGCTGCAGCTCAACATAAGCAAAACAAAGGAGATGGTGGTAGACTTCAGAAGGTCAAAGCCCTCTGTGTCCCCTGTCACTATATATGGTGTGGACATTGAGGTGGTGAAGACCTACCCCTTCCTGGGCGTGCACTTGGATAACAGACTCGATTGGAATCTCAATACAGAAGCTGTGTACAGGAAAGGACAGAGCCGCCTCTATTTTCTGAGGAGACTGAGGTCCTTCGGTGTATGCAGACCTCTCCTATGGACATTCTACCAGTCTGTTGTAGGCAGTGCAATATTCTATGCGGTAGTGTGTTGGGGCAACAGCATCAACACAGGAGCCGCAAAGAAACTCAATAAACTGGTTAAAAAGGCTGGCTCTGTTTTGTGAGTCAAACTGTACTCTCTGGAGGCTGTAGCAGAACAGAGGACTCAATAAACTGCTCACCATTATGGACAATGACCTCCATCCCATGCGTGACATTGTGGTCAAGCAAAGAAGCACCTTCAGTAACAGACTGATACACCTGCGCTGTGCTAAGGAACGCCACATTAGATCTTTTTTGCCCACAGCAATCAGGCTCTATAATGAGCGGAACCTGTGGGAACAGCACTGATCCTCAGTGGTTTTATTCTGACCACCAACACACCCATGTGACCAGTGTCATGTTAACTCTCATTAAATCTCATCAACTGTTCCATACTGACATATTTCTGGATGCTGTGATTTGCACTGCTTTGCACATTTGTAAAGAAAATCTGTTCCTTTTTACTATATAATTTAAATGTTTTTTTCTTTAACACTTCTAATGTATGTTTGTGATGTGTATAGTCTTGTGCTCCTACTGTAATGCTACAATTATTCCCTCGGGATCAATAAAGTATCTATCTATCTATCTAATTTATTTTAATGTCAGCCATACAAACCCCAATATTTCACTCCTTTCATATGAATGCTACATTATCATTATTTATTGCTCACTAATAAATCACTAGATAGCTGGATAGCTGGGTAAGTGACACACAAGCTTGTGAGTGCATTTACCATTTAACCACTTCTGAACTATATGTATTGAGGGCATGCTATTATTATTAAACTCAATATGGTATACTTTCATTGCTCACTGTTTTTGGGTTGAACTTTACACAAAAAAGGTTACTATTTCTGTCTTTACTCACCTCCAACAGAGGATCTGCAGCGCAAATGCAACTAAGTCAGACATTGGGTTATGAGTGTTATGAGCTCAAAAGTACACACAGAGGTGTGTCACAATTTTTTGCAATCAAAAAATAATTCTGTTCAGGTCAATTCAGGTTTTGACTTTATTGAGTTATTTTCAAGCAGGATGTTTGTACTATTGTAATTTCGCCTCTAGAGATGGGTACAATTCACCATTTGGCCAATACAACAAAAGTCCCTTTTTTTTCTTACAACTGGTGATCCACCTAGCGAGGGATTTTCTGGAAAAGCAAAAAAAGGTCAGGATGGTTGGTTCTCTTCTTTTTATGGTGCTGTTTCTTTTAGGAAATTCCTTCGCTTCGACAAGTACACAACTATTGTTTGTTCATGTTATAACTAGAAGGAGGAGTCAGGTATAATTCTGTACTATTCTGTAAAAGGATTCTAAAGTTATTGAATCAGCCCGAAGCACTGTGGTAACAGAGTTGTATCGTAATTATAGTTTCTAAAGCAATTGAAATGAAGTGCCTAGATTACAACTTAGTAAAGCTTCTAAAGTAACTGAAACTGAAACTGTTCTAGTGAACCCAACGCACCTTGGTTCCAATTAAGTTTAAAATTAGTAAACCCAAAGTAATGCGGTTTGGGTCCAACGGACTGTGGCTGTGTTTTTAACTAGTAAACCCGAAGTAATTCAGTTTGGGCCCGACGGACTGTGGTCGTGTTTTTAAGTAAGTTAAGTTTTGGTGTGCCGAGCCCAACATACCATGGCTCTGTTTGGTTTACTGTTTAAATTATAATGTTAACCTCTAAGCACTGTGGAATTGTTTTAATTTAAACATGTTTACTTTAAAGTGAGTGTGTGAACTGGGTGGGTCCGAAACAGTTTGACATAAAAGGTTTAAATTGTAAAGCCCACAAAAATAGAGCTGTTAAAGCAAAAAGTTGCGAAACTTAAAGCTGATAATTGCACGCTTAGATCGTCCTCTGTAAGGTTATCGAGTGATCTACAGGAAGAAAAATCCGCGTGTCAATTTATGACAAAGAATTCTTTGAAGAGAGAGTTGCAAGCTAGAAGGTCCTGTGTCCCCAAGTCAGATCACCAGCTCGGTACCAGAGAGATCAGACAGGCATGTTTGGGAGAGAGATTCTCAGTCTCAGCACAGAGGTGATAGGTATTCTGAACTCACCTATGGCACCAGTCCATTCATCTACTACGGTTCGCCATAGTGGGGAGGGGGAGAGAACCGCTTCCACGACGATGATACGCGCTTTTAATCCTACAGAGTTAAAGTCACTGATTAAGAGTATTGGAAAATTTGACCCAACCATAAATGATCCCCTGGAGTTTCGAGCCACTCTAGAGCAATATATTGATATACACAGATTAACAGATGTGAATGCTTGTGTGGTTCTGACCATGTGTCTCCCACCCACTTTGGACAGGGCTCTTTCAGACGAGGTAAAGAGTAAAACTGCTCATGAGGAAAAAAAGGAAACAGGCTTTGTTAAATGTCTTGGGATCTAGAGTAATTAACTGGGAGAAAATAACAGCGGTCACAATGAAAAGGGGAGAACATCCGGTAGCCTTTTCAGACAGACTTTTGGAGGCATGTTACCTACAGCGGTACTGCTGACATCACGTGGCATGACATTAGATTTAAATCTGCTCTCACTGGCCAAAGGGATAGCCTTACTTGCTCAGCTCTAACCATGCCTATGTGACACATTCAGGGCCGGACAAAGCCATTTTGTGGCCCAAGGCTATAAAAAATTTGAGGCCCACCTAAAAGGAAGATTTTATATATGCTATATAAAAAAATATGACAGCATAATGAATAGGCCAGTATGAAGAAATACAATTGTATGCCTACAATAATTCCGAAACAACAGGAAAACCCAACCTGAACAGGGCTATAGCCTAGCAAATGATCACTGGACATGCAGAAAATAAATGCGCTTAAGACTCACGTTTTGACGTCTTGGTGTTCCTAGCAAAGTTGAACCAAGTCTGTCCTGTGACAGACTGGCAGGCATGATACAATACTACTGAGCATGTTTCACTGTTCTTACAGCTAAGTAATGACTTGAGCTTATAGGTGTTTGTGCCTCAGTAATTGATATGCTAAGGAATCAGGTCCTTCTAGACTTCTGTGTAAACAAAATGGTTAAGCCAACTTGCTTGTGCTTAACCATTTTAGCACAGTTTAGGCTTTATTATTTCTAATACATTTTAGAGGGAGGTTCTAGAACAGAAATTGTAAACAGTCCTAACAGTTTTGCTAAACAGTTCTGGAAGCTGGAAGCAAAATGCTGTGCAGTATTCTGCTAATACCTTTTATTGCTGTACAGACAGAAAAAGAAGGTAAGCCATGGGATGAAGAGTGTTAATGAGATTCAGGAGGTAACGCAAGGTTCACCCCCCTTTGGAAAGGCGCTATTGTTAACATCTTCCTTTGGAAGGTGTTAGGTCATGTGAAAAAGGTACCTACGTGCTTGCATGCTGTTACATTACAGGTAGCTAAAAATGGGCAAAGATTTATTGATCATATCTCCCCCCTATAGTAGGGTTGGAGATTCCCTAGCTGCTCCTCTGTGCCTTTCAGTGGCAATGGGAGGTCAGCAGTTGGGTCTCGGCAGCTTAACTCAGATTTAGTTTTTTTTCTTCCTTATTGAGTAGAAGTACTTAATCAGGGCTATGTCTTGTGGGTAACTGGTAATGTTTAGATTACAAGTATCGAGTCTAAAGCACTTTCCAATGGAAAGCATAGCCTGGGTGACTTTGGAAAATGTACTAGAGCACATGAGGCTAGTTTCTGACCCGGTATCAAGCAAAGCATTTGGTGCACTGTTGAACATTCTTTACACTCAAAGCGAATAAAAGACAAAACAGACAGGGTTTGGTCAACTTCCAAGATGGCGGCGCGGTAGCATGCAGAGGCCACTGCGGTTCAAGAATATATGGTGCTTTTGTTACTTGTAGCCCGTTTCAGTAGATAATCTTACATGTAATGTTCATCAGAAACATAGATGAGCATGTCTATCATCGCCAGAAACTGCTGGACATCGGAAAACAAAACTTGACTCTTTGTAACCATGGACTGTTGGAGAAGCTACGCAACTTTGTGAGACGGAATTCTTCGCGAGCCGGGCCTCGGGACAGCGGCATTGCCTGATGCTGCCAGCCGGGGGAGGGGATGCCAAAAGCAGAAAGCGGGCGGGCGGGCGGGCATCCGTGCTAGGCTAAAGGCTAACCCAAGCCACACAGTCTTACCATCTGTCCTTCTTGCCAACGTTCACTCTCTCAACAATGAACTGGACTATCTCAGACTTCAGCTAACTACCCAGCGTATACTCAGGGACTGCTGTGTTTTTGTTTTTACGGAGACATGGCTCAACGACAGCATTCCGGACGCGGCCATTCAGTTAGATGGGCTAACCGCTCATCGCGCCGACAGGATAGCAACACTGTCCGGTAAGACTCGAGGTGAGGGCCTGTGTGTTTACATTAATAACGAATGGTGCAGGAATGCTGTAATAGTCTCGAGTTACTGCTCGTCGCTGGTGGAGTTTATGACTGTAAAGTGTCGGCCATACTACCTCCCCAGAGAGTTTACCACCGTGCTCATTGTCGC
>JAOUQW010000031.1:1467112-1487179 GCA_028565825.1 Olivaichthys viedmensis | reverse complement strand
CCCAGCTTACCAACATGCTGGGATATGCGAAGAATCAATTTCACTGTACTGTACTTGTATATGTGACAATAAAGGTGTCTCTCTCTCTCTCTAATGAAGCTTCCAGACTAGCCACTACCGACTCTGCAAAATGTATTTTTTTCGCCCTTCTACAATAACAATATTGTTGAGGAACTACTTCTTTGTGGCGGAAGAATCGTCGGATATTAAAAATAGATATTTGAGATCATGTTCGAAGTTTCTTTGCTTTACTTTTTTTTTCTCTTACTTTGTAAATCGTTGTATAAAAGCAATAAAACACTCAGGATCGTGCGTTAACGCGAATAACATCACGGCTTGTGATGATCTACGGTTTATTCACGATAACACACTCCCTCTCGTGTTCCATTGCTTAATTGAAGTTCATAGTGAGTTAAGCTCACTGTTTTATCATCTGCCTCACTTCCAGCTGCCCTATCGTCCGATATGGCTGCTTCTATACCATTACAGCGTTCAGCTACACGGCCAAGTTTTTGTTCATGTTTATAGATTTAATGTATTTATGGAAAAAAATAAATTGGGTGAGACAGACTTCCATTACTTGTTAGCTACATTAACCTTGGAGCTCCAGTAAAAAAAAAAAACTAAAGAAGCCAACTTCAGACACCAAACATGGCTCGCCTGATCGACTACATTTGGGGTAAGTATAAAATTGTATTAATGTGATTATTTTTTAATTTTTTTTCTCAAACAATTCCTTTAAAGTATTTTTTTTTAAAGACAAGGCAAAGAGAATGAGGTTGGAGTGATAAATGACTGAACACTTTGCTGAGAGACAGTAAGAAACTGAGACTCAGAGCCCCAACACCTGCTGCAGTGTTTTTATAATAAAAGTTTATTATAGGGTCCAGTGTAGTTCTATTGCTCATCACTAGGAGGCTGCAGCGTCTTACCAAAAGCACATGTACTGTTCACGTGATAAATGTACCTGATGAGCACCTGAACGCAAACACCTGCTACATACAACTTGGTTCACGTGATTATTTTAGAATGCACCATGAGCTCTTTCCTGTGAGGACGCAGGAAAAGAAATGAGGACAGGAAATCCTCACTTTAAAGCGACTTCACTCACTGATGACACGTTGCACAGAGCATAACGGTTCTGCATCTACACAACACTGAATAAACATCAATGAAAACATTCTTGCCTGTGCACATCACACTCTTCAATGTTGATGCCTACGTCTGTACACAATTCTACAATGACTTCTCTCTCTCTCTTTTTTTTTTTTTTCTTAAAAAAAAAAGAAGGTCAGGCACATTTGAATAGACTTTTATCCAAGGTTTTCACCTATTGTTTCTTATTTAATTAATATTATTAATTTTATATGAGTACTTATTATCGTCGTATCATTTATTGGAATTTGTATTTCTGGCTTTCATCACGCGCTACAATCAAATAAAAAATAAATAGTCTCCTATGCCCTCGTTCCTTGATTCCTCGGAGCGCATTTAAAGAATTGATACGTCCTTAAAGATTTCCGGGTCACGGGCTGAAGGACGTAGAATCGAAGAGACAAGGAGGCATCGATTCGAGTACTGGGATGCACTCGCTGTGTGGACGCAGGTTTTCTCCTCACCCCAGGTTTTTTGGCCTGACTGAAGGCTGTGAGCTTTACTCAGAGTGTATGGAGTGTGTGTCCATGCATTTAAACACACCTGCGTGCAGATGCTTCGGTTCGGCTCCCGATGTAGACCTGAGACTAAAGCTTTCAACTCTCAGCTCACTGGACACAAAATGGATTGGTGCCCTACTACTTAAGTGAACTAGCGACCTTTTATAGCGAATGTTTACAAAGCTGTACAAGGGCTTTGCAGGCAAACCACCAAAATTACCAATTGATGTTCAGAAATCAGTAATGATTTTTTTTTTTTTTTTTTATCTAGGCTATAAACTTTTTTTTTTTTTTTGGTCTACAGTTCAAATAATTTTTATGAAATTTATTAATCTTTCCACTTGTATATCACTTTCCACGTATAATTGTTCCTTGATTGAATTTATTCAGTTCATTTGTTTTTATTATCTGGGTGCCAGAACAGAGAACAGTTTTGATGCATATCTTCATTGTGTCTTGAGGGATGATGGGTCAGGTTGAGTCGTGCTTGTGGCTTGAAGGGAACGTGGTACAGAGTGTTTAACAAGTGTTTTCAGGTAGGTGGGGTCCGTTTTTGGCTTTGTAGGCCAGCATCTGTGTTTTAAATCTGATGTGTGCAGCTACAGGAAGCCAGTGGAGGGAACGCAGCAATGGGTTGATGTGGGAGAACTCGAGGAGGTTGAAAACAAGGCGTGCAGCTGCATTCTGGATCAGTTGCAAGGGCCTGATAGAATGCCAGAAGCAAGTTGCAGTAGTCCAATCTCGAGATGACAAATGACTGAACAAGCACCTGAGTGGCCTCCATGTAGAGAAAAGGTCGAATTCTCCTGATGTTGTAAAGTAGAAACCTGCATGACCAAGTTAGCGATATGAGCCGATAAGAATAGCTGGTTGTCCAGATCCACCCCAAGGTTTCTTGCGCTGACTGATGGTGTGCTCATAGAGTCCTCCAGGGCGATGGCAAGATCTTGACGTGGGGATGCATCTCCAGGGATATATAGTGGCTCAGTCTTGCTGCGATTTAATTTCAGGTGATGAGCTGCCATCCATGATGAGATGTCCGTCAGGCATACAGAGATCCGCACATAAACATGAGTGTCTGAGGGAGGAAAGGAGAGAATGAGTTGTGTGTCATCAGCAAAGCAGTGGTATGAGACACCATGTGAGGATATGATCTTCCTGAGGGAGCTGGTATAGAGGGAAAATAGAAGAGGACCAAGCATTGAGCCTTGTGGGACTCCAGGGGAGAGTCTGCATGGAGCAGATCATCATCCCCTCCATGTCACCTGATATGACCATCCTTCCAGGCAGGAAGCAAACCACCGCCATGCTGGGCCACTAATTCCATGGCTTGTGAGGACAGACAGGCGGGTCTTGTGATTGACCGTGTCAGAGGCTGCTGAGAGATCAAGAAGGATCAGGACCGATGATAGTTTGGCTGAACTAGCGGCATGAAGCTTCTCAGTAACTGCCGCAACGACAATTTCTGTGGAGTGTGCCGCTTTGAAGCCAGATTGGTTAAGGTCCTGACGGTTATTCTGGGTGAGGAAGTGAGACAACTGATTGTAAACAGCACAGGGATAAGTGATACCCATCGGAAGTTGTTTATGCCTGTGGTGTCTAGTGTGGGCTTTTTCAGAATGGGTATAACCCTTGCCGTCTTGAAGGCAGTCAGTACGTGACCAGACTCAGCAGTCGGTAGGTGATCTCATCGACTATGTAACTTTCTATGACGTAGTATGACCTACTAAATACACGCACATGAATTAACTTGCCCGAGTTTGCTGTTTTTCCACATTGTGCAAGTGAAATAATCATTTAACCTGTAAAAAATCCAAAATGAAACTTACTAACTTCCATGAAATGTAACATCTGTCCAGTGGAAACAGCTTTTGGCTCAAAATTAAAATTCCACACCATTGGTTACATTTGGGCCATTTTTGGCCCAGATTCCGAATGCCTTTAAATGTGGGTGCTTACAATTGGAGCACCTTTGCACTTGCCATTGCCATAACTGACCCTTATGTGGCAAATTCTCTGCTATAGACTTTAACTATACACCCTTTCAAAGACTGTCATCAAAGATGCGGGCTGATTTTGGAAATGGATATAGAGCCTTCTGTTATAGACCTGTGGTGTTAGTGGAGGCGTTAATCACAGATCCTATGCCGTAAAAGTTTGTTGACTGTAATCCAAATGTCTTGATGTGTGTCTACAGTTGTTTAAACCATTACTCATCTGGTTAAATTGTCATGTCGAAATTTTCCTGCTCTGTCTGTCAAAACCATGTACGAAGTTTAAAAACCTCAATCCATGCCACACGACACTGCCCAGTCAGCAAACTTACTTTGGCCTAGATGTGGGCCACAGAAGCAGCTGGCCCACATATGGAAGTGAATGATTGCCCAAATCTGGCCCACATCTGTACAGCCAAAGCAACGCTGTAACACAGCCACACCTCTACCAGGAGTCAGCCAAATAGGAAAAATTTCTATGGCCCACATCATTTTTAAAATGGCAGGTCTGAGGGTTGGTCATTCTGTAAGGCTTGCGTTTGACCACATGTTAATGCGAGGTGTAAATCGGGCCAGAGTCATTGCATCAATAACTGTATTATTTTTATGCTCACCTTTTTAAGTCTATATTTATCAGCTTTGAACTAGATACCCATGCAAGAGATGCTAGGTATTAGCCTTGTTTAGCATAGACCAGGCAGGGACGTGGTGTGTCTCATTTGACATGTGAAGAGGTCAACCAATCAGAATGGATATCATTTTACACATATCAGCCTTAAAGGCACAGAAAGGTGAGGTCATGTAAAAATGTGTGACTGTTTTTTGGTGCATAAAACCACACAAACTTTAGAAGTCAACTTAAGGGGAAGTGTACAAAATGGGCCCTTTGAACTTGTGCTAATTTCCATGTTGGACTGTTCGTCTTTGTGAGAAATGCTTATCTCTGTTATTCTGGATTGCTTATCAGATCTTTTCATCATCTGAATTTGTTCCAGATTTACATCTACATTTTCTGCTAAACGTTTCTGCCAAGTGAAATTAAAACACAATGAAAATGCACTAATACAAGAAGCCTAATTGAGTTTACACCTTTATTTTTCAAGCTACCTTAAACACATAACCACATGTAAATCCTATAACATATAGGCATTACAATCAAATTCTAAATGTTATACATATCAAAAACACATATACCACAGCATCTCTAACAGTGCAGTATTGAGGGATAAAAAACAGACTAGCAATGCAAAAACAAATTATGATCTTTGATGATCAAGGCATGCTGGGAAGGGCTACACATAACCACAATAACCAACAATTATATATTATCTTTCAACAGATCAAAAGTTTGACTGTAACAGGTGGGACGTGGTTTAGCGAGGGTCTGTATCGTAAGGGAGGGGTTTGGGGACAAGCAGGAGCGGTAATGGCTGATTTTTCACGCCTGAACCCTGTTTTCTGTACCTGATTTATGTGATCTCTCTCTCTCTCTCTCTCTCTCTCTCTCTCTCTCTCTCTCCTGTGTGCAAGCCAGGTGTGTGCAGACAACACTGAGCTGGCAAGCCATGGTTTCGGTTTCGGTCTTGTACTTTTGTTTTAATGTCTGTAACAACGCGCTGGCATGATCCAAAAATAAAGCTCAAGCCTGAAACTCACCCTGGATCTGCTGTGTTCTCTGGGCAGTGTGCTGCTAAATTTGTTACATCGATGTGGCAGTGGGGGCGTGGCCGAGCGTCAGTGGATGACAGAGCTGATAGTTGATCGCGCGAGTACTCTCACCTGTGGATGACGAGCTGACAGGTGATCGCGTGAGTACTCTCACCTGTGGATGAGGAGCTGACAGGTGATCGCGTAAGTACTCTCACCTGTGGATGACGAGCTGACAGGTGATCGCGTGAGTACTCTCACCTGTGGATGACGAGCTGACAGGTGATCGCATGAGTACTCTCACCTGTGGATGACGAGCTGACAGGTGATCGCGTGAGAACTCTCACCTGTGGATGACAAGCTGACAGGTGATCGCGTGAGTACTCTCACCTGTGGATGACAAGCTGACAGGTGATCGCGTGAGTACTCTCACCTGTGGATGACGAGCTGACAGGTGATCGCGTGAGAACTCTCACCTGTGGATGATGAGCTGACAGCTGATTTCCGGCTCTTTGTCTCTCAGTAGGAGCCGGAGCTCGGAGCCTGTGAGAGCAGAACTGAGCCATTACACAGCGAATTCTCGCTGAGAAAAAGCTAAAGCAGTGCCGGTGTCATTGATTTTTTTTTGTTCTTGTGTTTTTTTTTGTCGGTTACGTCGCTACGCTGAAAAGCGCCCCTGAAAAGGGGAAAAGCCTAAATAAAGCTCTGCTCCTCAAAGCCCTGCCTTCTGTGTCCTCCTTCACCGCCCTCCCAACGAAGGTCATTACAATCGACTTTAACTGTTTCAAAGAACCTGCGACGACTTTAGCGGATTAGAATGAAAGTGCAGTTTCTACTCATGTCCATCAAGTCCTGTCTGTCTTTTACGACTTCAAAAAAGAGCCAAACATAAAATCAAGCGTCTACTAAAGGCCACCTAACTCTGAGCAACTATATGATGACCATCACAGCATGCAAATGGTTGATGGAACTGTAATGTGTAGGTCTGTGTGAGTTCATGGAAAGCATAAAGTATTCAGTCATTTGAAAGTCCTGAGCCATATACCGTTTTATAAAAGGAAGAAATATAAATCTTAACAGATGCATGGTGCACAGTAATAAAAAGCAACACATCAGTCCCAAAGCCTGGAAAACTGAAGATTTTCAGGAGTTCCTTTGATTTCATCTTCTTTGAATTCCATCCAGAACCCCATCAAGAACCCTGTTAGGAATGCACAGGATGCAGGTGTCATACGCTGCACTTTTTTTTGCCGTAGTCACTCTGTAACATCATGGCATCGTGGTTAGAGTCTTAAGCTCCTCCGTATCGACGGTCCCTGCCCCCTTCCCCTCGTCCTTTGTGCAGCCCTGGGTCTTAGCCCCACCTCCACACCGGATGGATTTCAGCGATAGACGAGCGAGGCCCGAGCTGTCCGTGTAGGTCGTGGAACGCCGTCCGGAGGTGGACAAGTATTCCGAGTTGGTGCCGTCGAAGAGTTTCGCCATGAAGCTGAGGCCGGCGCGGCGGATGTGCGAGCTGCCAGCGAACACATACAGCACGGGGTTCACGCTGCTGCTCAGAAACGCAAACGCCGTCACGTTGGGACGAGCAGTAAGAGCCACGCCCTGAAGAGACGAGCTACCCTGCAGTAGTCCAATCACCTGGATAAAAAACAAAACAAAACAGAGATGCAAGAATATAACACACTCACTAAACCACACGGATCTTCGTACATGGATTGCTGAGTTAGCCACATTCGATTGTTGACGTTCGATTGTTCTTCTTTTGTTACCAAGACAACAAAGCTAAGGAGCTGCTTATTCAACATCAGCAGCATTAGGTTTTGCGTGGCCAAGAGATGCAAAATTGAGGTCATGAAATTGTAATTTACTTTTTCATGCTATCAATTTGCTTTTGCGAAGATTGGCCACGTTTTTTGGTTAATTTGTGCTCCCGTCTGAAGACAACGTGCCCAGGATTAATTGAATAAACTGGACAAGCAGGTTACAGCTCAGTTTAAGTAGGCGGAGTTCATAAGTCTGAACTCCAGATTTTTAATTAAAGTGTACACTGGCATGGGGATATATTACTGTGGCAGCGAGGGCGTGGCCAATCATCAGCTGTGAATGGAAGGAGGGGCCGTGGAGAACGAGTGGGGAAACGAGTGAGTGTGTACCACTGTGCGTGGTTGAAGGCTACCTATTTATGTGTCTCTCCTCTGTCAGTTGGCGCCCGACAGCAGAGAGAGACGGAGCCTGGCGGAGCTGAGCAAACAATGACTGCGTTTTCCTGCACAATTTAAGTGATTGATCTTGAAACCAGTAGCGCTGAAGAGCGCCCACTGACTAAAGAACAAGGATAAGAACAGCTCTGCTATCTAAACCACCTGCCTCCTGCGTCCTCTTTTCCCACCCAACTGCCAGGGGTATAAAGTTACATATTGACATATTGAAATATTGCCATCGTCTACCATGGCATTATTGTAAAGTACTCTATATTGCACACATATTGTGGATGTTTTTCTATCATATGGGTTTATCCATAACGGAGACGGCAAATTGGTGAGAATCTGGTGAGCTGAATGATAATATCACAAGTCCAATTGTCTTAAACTGATACTACACAATTCAAGACCTGGAAGACTAAAAACCTTTATGGATCATTTTTATTTCTTCTCCATCCCAACAGCAACCTGCAGCCCTTCCTAAAAAAGAACGTATCCTTGTATCTCTGTATTGAAAATTCGATTTTAAATTGAAACCTTTTAAATTGAAAATTTGAAAATAGGTTATTTTACGAATAAAGTCAATTATGTGCACGCATTTTCCATTTTACGATTACGATTTCCACAATAACCCAAATCGAAGTAGGTCTTTTATTGACCTCTCCAGGGTTCTGTACCATTCTCATTAGCCAATCGTGGACTTGCTAATCCTAGCTTTGAATCTTGATATATATCTGCCCTTTCCATGCAACACAGGAGCGCACAATTATCTCAGACAACGAATCAAATTAACCCATTTGGAATGATAACAATTAGTAAGCCTGGCATACGGTATCTTCTCTTGTATTTCTTACGCGACATACAAAGAATGGGTGCGTGGTTATGAACTAATGAGGTGTGTTAGAGCAACAATTGAGCATTGTGACCTCCTTAAATTTTTTTTAATTCTATTTTTATCCTGCATTAGCATTTGTTGGACCTGCATTGAACCATTCCAGGTGATACCCAGTAACATACCTGTAAGATGTTAATGACATGGTAGGGCAGCCAAAAGACAGCGAAGGCCACAATGATAAGGAGGATGAGAAGGCTGCCCTTCACACGCCCTTGAAACATGGCGCTGCGCAGGCGGCAGATGACGGAGGTGTAGCACAACACGATGAAGATGAAGGGGATCAGGAAACCCAGCAGCGTCTCCATCAGATACTGGAAGACTTCATGGCCCACGCTGCCCCAGTGGTAGGGAATACAGAGATACAAGGATACGTTCTTTTTTAGGAAGGGCTGCAGGTTGCTGTTGGGATGGAGAAGAAATAAAAATTATCCATAAAAGTTTTTAGTCTTCCAGGTCTTGAATTGTCTATTATCAGTTTAAGACAATTGGACTTGTGATATTATCATTCAGCTCACCAGATTCTCACCAATTTGGGAGTTTCATGGCATCAGGGTTTTAAAAAATTCCCACAATTCAGTAGAACCGACGAAGCCCCTGCTGTAACATGATTATAACACAAGCCACAACAAAATGCTCGACACACCTGATTTGACCAAAATAATAAGTTGTGCTAAGGTACTCCTGTACATCTCTACACCTTATTAAACATGTTAGGAGCTATAAATAAGCATGATATGCAAATTTGTAAACGCCCCTGTGTCCTCCTGCCATCCCAAATAGCTAGCTAACTGCTTGCATTTATCACAGTTAGACGCAAGTAGGATTTTGGTATGCGAGTCTCGTTTGGCATCGTCATTTTCATGGCGACTTATTTAACTAACAGTAGCCAAACCTGTCAAAATGTAACGTTAACATAACATAACCTGATTTTGTTCACCACGAAGATTAGATAAGTAAACTAGTTAGCTTAGCACGTAGGTTCTGTGGCAGAACATTTTTTTGGGTGCCATGTCGCCATCCTGTAGCCATTTGCATATCGGACGTGATTGGTCCAATTTTGTGACATCACAATACTGAGCTTGCGAAAGCACTGAGAAAGTCTCTGGTTTAAATGGAGTCGTGAATTTGCCACTTTGTTAACAAATCTGACACAAAACACTAATCTGTATAATCAGAATCAACCATCCAAGAAGAGTTTTAAAAAATCATGTTTTGGAGTTCAGGGATACTTGAGAGCAGGGAAAATACTAATCTGTGTAAGGTATTGGTAGGATTAGGATGGATCATCTCCACTCTACGGTATCCATACACAAATACACTGATGGCATGCTAACAATCCTATACAAACCTGCGGTAGAAGGGCATGGGCAACGCCAACAGGAAGGCCATGACCCAGATCCCTAGCATGACCAAGTAAAGTGTCCTCTTGTTCCTCAGCCTCTGGGACAGGAAGGGCCTGACGACGGCCAGCCAGCGGTCCATGCTCATCAGGCAGATCATATAAATGGAGACGTACATGTTAACGCAGCAGAGGTAGTGCACGGTCTTGCAAACGCCAGAACCAAACTCCCAACCATTCCCTCCAGCCAGCAGGCGCAGAAAAAAAGGGCCGCTCAAGAGCACAAGAGCGTCAGCCACTGCGAGATTCAGGACAAGGATGCATGTAACGGAGCGCTGTTGGACACGACAGAGTACTGACCACACCACAAAGAGATTCCCTGGAAAGCCAAGGACAAAGGCAAGGACTAGGATAGCTATCCCAGTCTGATGGGAGGGTGAGAGGGGCTTGGAGGAAGCCACGGTGGAGAGTATTAGGTTGGAGAGGAAAGGGGACGGGCTGACGCTTAGGTTGGCCATTTGATTGGTGCTTGGAAGACGAAGGATAACCGAGTTTGTTTTGGTCGATGGCGGCTTGCTTACTGCAGGCTAAAGAGGAGGCAGAGAAAATCAAGAATGTTCAAATGCTATTTAGAAATGCAAAGCTGACATCAAAAAGTACACATGACCGCAAACACATGCTGACAAATGGATTTACCACTTTGCACTAATGTGTAACTGTGCAATAACATTAGCGATTACATAACGTTTGATGCTTTGAGGTTTAATGGATGGGAAATTTGCTCTTTGCTCAATCAAATAGTCGTCTTTGTACATTCTGGCCCTAGTTTCTGGCACTTAAAATGAATTCTCATTTAGACTCTGTTAATCTCATATAGATTCAGTTAATCATTAGCTGATCCCATTAGCAAGCCTGTATCACTGACACCATAGCTGAGGAAAGGGAGCCTGTGCATTAGTTAACTGCTAACAAATCTTTTCATTCTAAATCTACACTTTGAAACCTGACAGAAAACCAACTAAAGTACTAATAATAGAACTGGAAAACCTCAAAAAGGTGAATAAATACTGTATATTCTTTAATTGCATATAAAGGCATAAAGGAATTAAGGTCAATTCAACCAAATGAGGGATAGATAGATAATCACTATGGTTTCAATGGGGAAAATCTTGGATACTGTTATGTTATGTTTCGTGTTTTCCAGAAGTGCAGTATGTAAATTGTTTGAGTTGGCTTTAAGTCACATTTTATTCTCCTGACTTGGTCTGAAGTCTAATAAATAAAAGTTTTAACAATCAGGTTTGCATCCACAAGAGGCAGTTATAGTAGGGTTTTTTAAAAGCATTAAATCTTTGTGGCACTTTGGCTCCATGAACAAATTAGTTTGTACCAATAAGCATATGACCTACTCTTTCATTATGAGTCACTTTTTGAGTCACTTTGACCTAGAACCACAATTACAGTTTTTGAACATCGACGTAAAGAGGAAAGTCTGATACCACTATTATGTTTGTACTTCCAATATTAAACAATATATATGGAGTTAATATTGTGAAAAAGTATTAAACAAAATTACATGATCTGCAAGCAACACATTAAAGGTGCTAGACCTGTAATAATTATATAATTTCAAAGATAACTGCGATTCGCAATATTGCCATGCAATGGATCTGACTCCTTTAAGTATTAAAATTACAAGAATGAAACTTAATTTGCTAAAAAATACTCTAGCCCTGTACTTCTCTGTCTTTTTTTTTTGCAGAATTTTTGCTTCTGTAAGTGTTTTTTCTTCTTCTGACTCATGCCACAGGTATAGAGAGATTATACTTTTTACAGTCTGTTGAAAATCTTTCAACACCCACAGCCGCTCTTTTAGGGTTTCTTGCTATAACTTGTAATAAAAGAGGAGAAGGGCAAAGGGGTGATTCTCAGCTAAACGCAGATTTCTCTTAAATGCTGAAAATCATCCTCTGTTTGAGATCTTCCAATGCATATTTACGGTTTGAATTTCACAATAATATTGACACTGTGTAAAAGCTGAGAGCCAAAAAACACCAGAATCGGGTTTATTCTGAAATCTTTGCGACATCTGACTCAAGATGATTAAATATGTCACACATTCTGCTAAAAGAGAAAAATGACAGAAGGAACTTTCTAAGACAAAGACATGGTTTGCTCACAGATTGCTGACCATCACAACACACACACACAGACAAATACATTCATTTAAATGCATTAGAAGTCCTACCTCGAGGAGCAAACAGTCTGTGGAATGGAGCGTCTTCCTCTTTCTGAGTAGTCAGTGCCCAAGGGAGTGTCTCATCAAGTGTCTCTTATCAAGCGTGTCATAAATGTTACTTTTTTTTTTCTACGTTATCTCTCGCTTGTTCTGTCACTTTCACAACAGAGAGGAATGAGAAATAAACACATTAGCAAGTGGTGTAATACAAACGGTGTGCAGACAGAGACACACACACACACACAATGAGGAAGAACGGTTTAAGACTTAGAGGGAGAGATCTTGTGGTTGAGAGGATGACATAGCAATGAGAAAAGCTACTAAGAGACTTGAGCTGACAATCGGAGTAACTGACGCCAGTTGCTGAAGCCACTGAAGTTCTGGAGTTGGGAAGTTTTTTCTGCTTCTAACACACCTGAGAAAACTTTTGAAAACAAATGTGACTGGAATGAAAACCTCTAGCTGCACTGGGCCTTTGCGAATAATATTAAAGACCCCTGATTTAACCCTTTTAACTTTATCCATCTCCAATATGATAAAGTATACGTGGAGCCCTTGTGTTATCTTATATGTAAGATAATTTACAGTGACAGTGGTGGCTCAGTGGTTAAGGCATTGGGCTACTGATTGGAAGGTTGTGAATTCAAATCCAGCCTCACCAAGTTTCCACTGTTGGGTCCTTGTACAAAGCCCTGCTCAATTGTTTGTCGTTTTGGATAAAAGCGTCAGCCAAATGAATAAATGTAAGGAATAAAACACTTCAGACATGCAGTTATTTAAGCAATAGAACACTCAATGTTGTGATGTTGTTCACGATAACACATGACCGCAACAGTTTTGCAAAGGAGAGAAATAAATCGCATATATTGTTTTAAATATTTTTGGAAAAAATGGTAATTTGTTCCACCTAAAAGTAGTCCTACTATAAGCGAAGTTGTGTTCTAATGATTAAAAGGAAACAAATGTCACAGCAAGGAACACTTGTAAATGTGCATCAATGTGTAGCTTAGGGGCGCAGATCTTGTTTTCTATCTCTTTTTTTTCTTCTTTTATTACTTTTTCAATCTAGTCCCATCCTTTTTCATAATTTAAACTGGCCGGCAATAAACTAAAGTCAATATCTAGATGTTAACTACGAAACGTATATATAAATGTTACTTAATGGTCACAAATATAGCTTTATTATTAATAATAATGATGATAATAATAACATTTTCAACACTTTAAAACGTTGGAAATACAAAGAGGAGAATAATTAGACAAAAACAGAAGATCTTTTCAGAAAGGACTTTTTAGAATATTGAAGTTATTCCTTTTAATGCAAAGTCTGGTGATAGAGTTACAAACCAATGTATTCAAAGTCACAAAATCTGGCTCAAAGCATTTATACCTGATATGACGTGTGTTCCAGACATTAAATCATCCAGACGTTAAATCATTCGGTATCACAGGACAAACCGTTCTATTCTAAACATACAACATTACCTGCGCTGAGCTCAGGAGTCTGCATGCACACACACCCTCTGCGACAAACCTTTGCACACAAGGGGCCCAGGAGGGTTACCCTCTTCTTGGGCTTTTATAAATACTCTATGACCATAATCTAGATCCTTACGATCATAAAATTCACATGTCATAGGACATAACTTAAACATGTTCCCATTGCAGAATGCACACATGGGCACGACTGATTACAGCTGCGCTCCAAGAACAGGGAACTTGAACTGCATGCCACATTGAGGAAGGGGCATGTGCAAGTGCAGGCCAGACTCTGGAACTTCAACACACGATGTGTGTACACGCGATACACACGATGCTGTTCACAAAATGATTTCCAAAACAATTTCTTCTCTACAGAGGATTGCGTCTTTCACATTTGCCTTAATGAATATGCAATTTGGGGCGGTTCGTCCTAAAGGGGCAAAATACAGGGAGTCATTGCAAATCGATTCATAATTTACTGCAGCTCGAAAGTCACTCCGAGAACGGCGATTGCGTGCGCAAATTAGTACGACCGAAGGGCAGGTATTACATTTGCTGATGCCCATTTCCGATGGTTGAAGGCAAAATTATACCATTTACTATAACAATAAGAAAGTTTATCTAAATTATGCCTTAGTCTCTCAAAACAATCAAAAGGTTTCTTAAAATAACGACTTGTTATTGCCGTAAAGTTGGTTTTATATTAGATATTCGCCGACAGCATTAAAAGAACTTTTGAAAGGGTTTTCATTCACATTAAACCTTATGTACAGACACACACTCATGTCTCACATCAGGACCTCACTGCACTTTATTACACAGTCCTACCTTGTTTGTCACCTTGTAGGTGTACAGTAAGAGACTGGATCTCATCATATTCCATGTACAGTGTGTGTTAATCGTCCTGTAGCCTTCATCAGGGTCAGTTTCTCACCACAGCACCGCTGTTAACTGGAGATTTTTGGCTGGTGGACTGTTTCTCAACCCAGCACTGAGACACTGAGGTGTTTAAAAACCCAACAACAGCAATGCTGTACCTGATCCAATCGTATCAGCACCACACACACTACCATGTGCTGAGAATGATCCACCAGACAAATGATATATTATCAGTGGTGGTAGTGTGGAAACAATTTTTCCTTAGGACCACCCTTTTCATTGATAGAGAGGGGCTAATACACTGTGCACAGTCAGAAATTGTAGACCTACCAAGTGACCAATAGGGTATAGGTCTAGAGTCAGATAGCACGGAAGCTTACATCTCACAGGACATGCACAATCACCCTGATCATAAACATGCCAAGGGAGCTTGTGAGTTTAACAGTTAACCTTCCTTTTTGCCATCGGCACCCTTCAGTTGTAACAGGAATCTGAAAATGCTTTTATTCTAACACGGTCTCATGCTTGCAAATACGTAACAATTTTCACGACTCAATTTGTATGAAACATTAGAAACATTAAGATTAGGGATATGGGGCGGAGTTAGCGTTTGTGCCTTTCTTACAATATGAAATACAACAACATTCAACCAATTCTGGCTTTTTTTTTACCTCGTTTGTTTCTCTCGCTCTCTACAAAAATATCTTATCAAGTGAAAACATCTTGAATATAGGCTAAGAAATCATTTTTCTTGAATTTTAATCTGTTTTGAAGTCTGTTTTTTCCCCTCTCTTTAAATGTTAATCTATATTTTGTCTCAGTTTTTATTTTCTCGTTGTATTATCTATCATAAAAATGACAGATAATTCCTCCATCTTTCTTCTTGTTCCTATTATTATTATTAAAACTGTTCAGAATCAGTGCTTTAATTGCAAATTTCCGTCATTTGATTGAGTAGCAACTTTAATAGCTGTCTGTAATAGCCACAACGTCTCACGTCTTTTGAATCTCACATGTTTCTCTGTCCTCCGCCTCTTTTATTGTTTTTATAGTTGTCATGCACGGAGCTGTGCACGTGAAATAGCGTGGCGGTCGCCATGGCGCGACCACGTGCTGTTGTTTTTGTTTGGCTGCCCTTGTCCGGTGATGTGATCCTATCCGGCTGTGTGTCGTTTGTGAGTAATGAGTGTATGTACTTGAGCCCTCATGTTCCCCGTCCAGTTTGTTCTTGATTGTTTTATGTCATGTCGTGTATAGTCTATGTAGAGTGGCTGATAGTGTTTATGTTTAGATTTGAAATAAATGCTATATGTAACTCAACGTGTATGTGTCCAACCTCCGCCGCTACGCCGTGACAGTAGTCTGGTCTTCTGACACAACAACTCTCTATTTGAATTTCTGTCTCTCTCTCTTTTACTTTCCGCTTTTTACTTTCTAATTTTCTCTCTCTTATCTCTCGTTGTTTTTGAACCCCGGCAGATTAGTACAGTTAGCTGTGAACTCTGAGATGCTGCCCAAAAACCACAGAGCAGCACACAGATTGTGGAACATAAAGCTGCTTAAAGTGCTGACACTGAGGACACTCATTTCCCTTCTGTCTTTTGAAATTCGGCTTGCTTTTTACTCATGCCCACAGGATGTACGTTAACCTCCATACGATTGCAGCCAATATTGCGCACACACACAGAAAAAATTGCACTTCCTGGACAATTGCACATCGAGACCTTTGTGTCCCTGCCATGAGTCATACAAGTTGCACAACGTAAAAAACACACTTTCGTTTTTTTTTTTGGAACATTTTATTCCTTTTTCTGCATTATCAAACACATTTAGGGTTTTACAACCATTAAAAAAAAAAAGTGGCTCTAAACAAGGATCGCACACACACATTTAAAGAAATACACACCTGCCGTCTATCACTGATATGGTCCAATGAAATGAGAACAAACATTACACACATGCACAAGTCACAAGTTAGAGTCAGAGATGCAACAATATATTATGTGCAAGTCTTCAGTTCCTCATTAGTACTTTACCACATCCTGGAAATGGAGGACACGTCTGAATCCTCCTTTGAGTTCACAATATCATCGGTTTTTCACTTCACACTGACTCCACTTATTTATAAAGGCATCCACATTACTGAATCCTATTAGAGTTGGTGTAGTGCAGTAACTGAATCGTCCAGTTGAACTTGAGAATCCAAGTGTGAGCGAGATTTTTTATTATCAAATCCCAAAAATGACAAAAACACGAAGCGAAAAAAAATAACTGAATACAAAAATAGATTTTAGAGTAAGTTAAAAAAAAAAGGAAATACTTTGAATCATTTTCTAAAGTCCTTAAACACAGTCAATAAAATAAGTAATAAAAATAACTTTATATTACTTTACTTTACACAAGCCTCTCAGTATCACATACGCAGTAAGGAACAATAAAACTAGCTTGTAAATAATTAATGAAGGACTAATACAAAGCTGTTTTTTATTTTACTTTATTGACTGCTTGGAGACATTAGGAAATAATTATTATAGACTTTTTCTTTTTACTCTATTATTCATTTTTGTATTCAGATACAGTTGAGTGCAAAAGTTTGCATCCTCCATGGTTTTTAAATGGGGAAAAAAGGGGAAAATGTATCTCTATTTTACAAATGATCTACAACAAAAAGCAATTCCAAGGAGTTAAAAATAAAATCTGGGTGTAACCTTTGAGAAGATGATGATCTAAAACATACGATCATAAATCAACAGAAAAATACTTGGAAACGTTTTGCACTGAGCTTCTCTGAGATATAACAGAGATGTCATGAAGAATGTGTGAAGGTGTGAGGGTGGAGGGCTGGGATAGGCTCCGGACCCAGCGCGATATATACACATAATACAGATAAACAGAACTGTACAAATATACAATAGAGGGCTACGGGGGCCGAATATTACAACTAAGGCATTCCAAAAGCTGCTCAGAGGACATGAATTGGAGTCAGTTATAAAGGCAATAGGTGGACAAATAAGTAACATTCAGAAAGGGGGATGCAAACTTTTGAACTGGTATCATTTTGTTTTTGTTTAGCTTTACATACACCATTTGACCATTTGTGTTACTGTGATGATGATGAAGGAGCATCTGTGAAACCCAACACATTAAATGTCTCAAAGGGTTTGCAAACTCTTACACTCAGCGGTATATTTCTGACTATTAGTGCCATTTGTCAGTTTTTGGGAATCCATATTTTATACTCCACTTTAAAGCCGGTGGGAATCCAGAGCTTAAGCCCAGTTCTTTTTGCGATCACCAAACTCAGGCGACAAGATAAAAAATTTAATAAATTGAAATGAACTGATACAGTTTTAAAAAAAGATGTTTTAAATCTAATTCACCTTAAGTGATGGAATTAATCTCGAAGTGTGTTCAAATCAGCCATGTTGGATTCAAACACAACGTTTGTCCAGAGCATCAGGCCTTCAGGACTCGTATCGGCATCCAGTGATCCACCTAAACTCATGTGATGAGCAAGAGAGGAACTGCCGGAGAGCGAAGAAAGAGTTTGTGTTGACTTTGTGCCACCTCATGGACAGAGATGTGTACTGTGAGACATCAGCAGCTATGTGCAATCCTGAAGAAACCAAGCAGGACCTTTCACCAGGAGGCAGCTTTCACCTGATCCATCCAGACACGCTGCTATGCCTTATATCTTATAATAAAACTCCTCATAACCTCAAAGGAGCTACTTTCAAAAGTTTTGCACAAGTTCTGCTGCTCGGGTCGGCGTCTCCAAAAGCACCCTACCAGCTGATTATTGCTTCAGATATTCCATTTCTGAAGCAAATCATGGAAATGACAAAAACCACTAATACGGCACTATTTCCCCTTTTGCACGCTTGTGGCCTTGACATTGAAGCTGGTGTTGGCGCTTGTGGTAGATTCAGACTCCTTATCGCGCAGTCCCTCGGTTTCTCCCGTCCCGCACTGCTTGTTCTGACCGTTCTTAGTTTTGCGCAACGACGACTCGCGTCCTGTGACCTCAAAAAGACGCCCCATGAAGCCCAGACCTGCGCGGCGGATGTAGGCCTTCCCCACACACGTGTACAGGATGGGGTTAATGCAGCTGCTGACAAAGGCCACTGCAGCCGCGAAGGGTCTCAGAGACATCCGGATATTTTGTCTGAGGAAGGAAGAGAGGATAGTGGGGAAAGGTGGTAGTTGAGGTTGTTAGCTTCATACATACAGTACTGTGCAAAGATGCTCAGACTTTTCCATGAGTTAATAATTTTGTACACAGTGCCAAGGATTTCATGTCGTGGTGGAACCGGCTTAAAGTTATTTTTATCAGTTCTGTCTTCCACTGTATTTAATATGACATGCCTGTATCGAAATCCCTCTGCCCTTCCAGTAACATTATCTGAAACGGCGTTCCCCTGAAGGAAACTTAGATAACATCTAGATCTAAAAAAAAAGAGCTCCAGGCTCTTATGTCTAAAGCTTAAAAAAAAAAAAAAAAGGCTAGTGACATTCAGAGTTGCGAGATAAGATAAGAAAAGATACCGAACCGAATCTAAAGATATAATAACAAACCATATGCAGGAAACAGGAAATCCTTATTAAATCCCTTTATGAATTCTTTAAGCTAATGGCAATGAAGATTAGGTCAGTACAAAATATAGATAGTAAAATAAAAAAAAACAAGTCAAATTCTGATTTAATCTTTCATGAATGTTCAACAATGAGTTTACCCAAAACAAAAAAAAATAAAACAGGAAAATAAAGTTTTAGCATGTTGCAGTAATTAAGCTGATAAAGGAGTCAATGACATAAAACGTTAAACCTGCGGCTACACAGTGAATCGTATTTTCCTCATGATCATGATGTTTGGCCTTCTTAATGAATTAAACATATTAAACTGCGATATTGATAAGTGTGGCTAATTGGCTATTATTAGTTATCGATTTTTTATTGACTCTGATGCATTAACTTATAATTCATGTTTTTTATCTGTTGGATTTAGTTGCATAGTGTGGTGGGATATTTATTTATTGATTTACTCATTTATTGGCTAATTGTGTTCATATTTAGCTTTTAAAAGATCCACTGAATTATTGGGACTTATTAGGAGTGTCTTATTTTGATTCAAAGATTTATACATTTGAAGGACTTTTGACTTATAATGTACAATGTGGAAGAAATATCTGTTTCTGTTGAGTTAAAACCGCAAAACTGGTGGAGTAATTGTGATAAATGACCATGATTTCAATATTGAGCACAATAATCGTGCTTACCACGATTATGACCCCCAGGCTGAAGGAATTGACTCAACTGTTTTAAAAATCCAAGAAGCATTAAGTTGTTGAATAGGAGCTGAGGGGAAAAAAGAGGTAAAACTATGAGAGCAATCCGGGGAAAACAGGAATGTTGGTAAGTACTTTGGAATTCTTGGGATGATGGGTTTAGACCAAATGCAAGGTGGAAACTGACAGATTCAGACTAGTCTGGTGAGATCATTTGGCTTTGTACTATAGTGTAATACAGTACATTAAGGCAGACCAACGTGTGTATTTACACTACCAATCAAAAGTTTGTGCACCCCTGCTGATAGAAGGGTTTTCTTCATTTTTACTATTTTCTACTATTTTAGAATAATAATGAGGACATTAACACAATGAAATAACACATCTGGAATTATGCAGTGACCAAGAAAAGTGTTCAACAAATCCAAAACTAGTTTCTATGTGAAAT
>JAOUQW010000031.1:1430063-1441303 GCA_028565825.1 Olivaichthys viedmensis | reverse complement strand
ACAACCTACCAGCCGATTTCCTTATAAAACTGCACGACAGTGTGTCTAAGAGAATTGATGCAGTTTTAAAGCCAAAAGCTGAAACACCAACACACTGATTTTACTTTTTTACTCTTTACTGCTTTTTATAGTCGTTTTTTATATTTACTTTTAATTTAATTCTTTTTAAAAGCATTTTCACTTCACAGAATTTCTTTCCATGTGCATAAGACTTTTGCACAACGCTGTATATAATATAATAATATAATAAACTTTGTGGATTTGTGGGTTTTGGTGCCTAAATGAGTAGATATGATGCCTGATGAGTCTTGCAGAATTTTTTTAAAAAGTTATTTATTTATTTATTTATTTTTACAGTGTTTCATGAATGAAAGCAGCGGTTTTTAAAATAGTACCAGAATTTAACTGCTTGAATGTATAAAATTTCAAAAAGTTTGCTCCCTTGACGAATTGTCACCAAAACCTGCACTTGTTCAACACGAAGTGATCGAACCAGATTGGGAACGTGCTCTCAGCCAAGCATTATAACCCAATTAGCTAGACTACAGTTTATGTTTCGTATATTATATTGTATTGCATTATATTATATTGAATTTCCCCCACAGTTAAACTTCAGTCTGGCTTTTAAAAATAACACGTGACAGCGTTTCATCTCGCCATAAATCGGATACCAAAATAAATCTCGACCCATATGTTCACGGTTTTCTTTCCACAGTTGATTTCTTTTTGTTGTTTAAACGCATTTTGAGTGATTTCTGTTGCTGGTTTTGGATTCTTACTCTGTTATTGCTTTGAGCTAAAAGATCAAACCTCTTTCTTTTTATCTCTGGTGGTCGACGTTATTCTGCCCTTTACTGCCTTTGCAAATTATAAAAGGCAAGAGAAAAAAAATATTTGTGGTCCTGAGAACCTACAGCACTTTATACATGTTTACAGTCATTATTCTAGTGCATTGCAGAGCAACCTGCATCAAAAAGGTAAGGTTAGGAAACGTTTTTAATAAATCCATTTCAATTTTAGGCTCATTGAATTACCAAAATTACTCGAGGGTGATTTTTTTTCTCTCTTCTTTTTTTTCTTTTTTAAGAATCAGAAATAAAGACATAACTATATAACCATACATTTATCAGCACGACCCCCACAAAGACAGTGAACGGCAGAATAATCTAAACTTGACTGGAAAGAAATGACTCTAACTCTTCAATCTCAATTTCAATCTCCTGATTCGTAATTATATGTAAATTTAAATCCTGATTGCATTAAAGCCATTTCATTCAGACCTGTGATGTGGAATAGAGGACACTCAAAACCTGTTCTTTCTTTCTTTCCCCCCGTGTGTTTGTGCTTACAGAGGCAGTAGTGAGCGACAGCAGTGGGGAGAATAAGGGCGGCGTGGCGGACGTCTCTGCCAGTCAGCATGTGATGGTATGTGCCCTCAAGGAGCTGGGCAGCCTGGTGCAGAGTCTCAGTGCCACGGCCGCGCCCCTCATCCAGGAGCCTTCCATTGGTAAGAAAAACACACACATACATGCAGTACACCTGACCGATGTGAAGATTTTGTCACCGATGTGGATAGCGATTTTAAAGCTCGTTTAAAAATGGGGGGGAAAAATCTCTCAAATTAATGAGTCAGTGGATTAAATTATACTCCATAACATGATAATTGTGGATAAATTTGTGGAATCTTAATATTGGCCAGATTTATCAGCGAACTGGGCCTATCACTTGGGCCTTTACATGCATACAGTATGTACATATATATATATACACTATATGGCTTAAAGTGTGTAGACACCTGACTGTCACACCTATATGAGCTTGTTGGACATCCCATTCCAAATCCATGGGCATTAATTTGGAGTTGCCCCCCCTTTGCGGCTATAACAGCCTCCACCCTTCTGGGACGGCTTTCCACAAGATTTTGGAGTGTGTCTGTGGGGAATTTGTGCCCATTCAGTCAAAAGAGCATTCGTGAGACGAGGCACTGATGTTGGACGATAAGGCCTGGCTTGCAATCGACACTCCAGTTCATCCCAAAGGTGTTCAATGGGGTTGAGGTCAGGGTTCTTTGCAGGCCACTGGAGTTCTTGTGCTGATGTTGCTTCCAGAGGCAGTTTTGAACTCTGTAGTGATTGATGCAACAGAGGACAGGCGATTTTTAACACGCTTCAGCAGTTTGCGTGGTCTACCGCTTCGTGGCTGAGCTGTTGTTGCTCCTTGACGCTTCCATTTCACAATAATAGCACTTACAGTTGACCGGGGCAGATCTAGCAGGGCAGAAATTTCCCGAACTGACTTGTGGCAAAAGTGGCATCCTATGACAGTGCCACGTTTAAAGTCACTGAGCTCTTCAGTACGACCCATTCTACTGCCAATGTTTGTCTACGGAGACTGCATGGCTATGTGCTTGATTTTATACACCTGTTAGCACTGGGTGTGGCTGAAACACCTGACCTCAGTAATTAGGAGGGGTGTCCACATACTTTTGGCCATGTATAGTGTACATGCAGTACATACATAAACTAATAGTCCCATAAGGAAATGACAGAAGCCAAACAAGGCACACAGGAAGAGCAGTACATGCATAAGTAGAAACCAAATAGGATAAAGTGGTGAATAAGTGAAAATTCATACAATAAGCATACAATAAATATTAAAACATTCCTGGATATTGCTATGCAATTGTAATAATTGTTGGATTTAGTCTATAACACACACACACACACATATACAAAGTAGTAACGGTGACATATTGAGAATAAGAAGTAATACACATGGCATGATAAAGAGTGAAAAATGTATCATAAATGATCTTAAGATTACTATTATTTTGATATTTATCACAATATGTAAAAGTTTATGTATGAAACCTTGCTGCTAAAAAAAGAAACGTATGATGAGCTGAACATTTTTAGCAAATCAAACCTGCGCATGAATCACAGAAATGATCCAATTGAAAAAGTACAACGTGTGTATGGAAATGTTTTATATTGCAGTTATAGGGAGTTGTATATTATATGCGTTTGTTTAAATATGAATAGTGTATTATATAACGTTATTAAGGAACCGCACTACAGTTTGTAATTGACCCGTCTATACTCAGGTCTGCTGGAGACGGTGATGTCGGTGCTCCTCCACCCCAGCATGGCGGCACGCCTAGCAGCGGCCTGGTGCCTGCGCTGCGTTGCCGTGGCGCTGCCAAATCAGCTGACTCCGCTGCTGGACCGCTGCGCCGAGCGCATCAACGCGCTAAAGAGCTCGCCCGAGGCCGTCAGCGGATACAGCTTCGCTATGGCCGCCCTGCTGGGCGCAGTGCACCAGTGCCCTCTGGGTATTCCTCACTCCAAGGGCAAGGTGTGTGTTCATTCACCTGCCACCAAAAGCCCCTTTGTCATGGCGTGATTTTGATGTTTTCTGGGATTTTATTGTAGGTGTGAGCTAACAACAACCACCAAAAAAATCTCATTATGCAGATATTATTGTATAAAGTCATGGTAAGAGAAGCATTAGCATTAGCATTGCTGGTGATCGTGTTCCTACTTTATTACAGTAAAACAGCAGAGGACCCTCAGTGTCAAGTGCCCTCTGCTGGTGTATTGACAAAAAATAGCATGTTGCAATTATATTGCTACACATTGCGACCGGGATCTTACCGGGATCCATACTCCATTTTATTGCATGTAGTCCAGTTCAATTCATTTGCATAGCGCTTGAACAGTAGAATTTGTGACAAATTAGCTTTGCAGAAATAGATGTCCAGACCCTTAATGAGCAGGCTGAGTAGCAAAGAAGAACCCTGAGATTGTTTAAAAAATCAACCTGACTCTGGATTAGCTTCAGGCACGTGGTCTATTGTTAGTCAGGGAAAAAAAGAGGGCTTCGACATCTGGATGAAAGTGTGATTTGTCTATTTTTCTGTTGTATTTATTTGCTTTAGATGGTGGTGAGCATAGCGGAGGATCTGCTGCGTTCTGCAGCCCAGAACAGTCGTCTGTCTCTGCACCGCACACAAGCCGGCTGGCTGCTCCTGGGAGCCCTCATGACTTTAGGTAAACCTCCTTCACCTGGTTCAGATAAAGCATACAAATATACAATATCATTATGCAAAATGTGTGTATAGATGTTGCATTTATATACGTTTCAAGCGTGAGTGATGCCACTGCTCCTGTCATTTTACAGTATTTCATACAATAACATTTGGATACATGGCCCGAGGATGCAATATTTTGTTGCCAAGCCTATTCGCAAATCAGACAGGCAGCTTAAATTTGCTATTTTGCCACGTCAGGTTTCAACAGGAAAGATTTTCTGCGGTTTGAACGACAAAACTACATGAAATGAGACTCACTCCAATCCAATTCAATCCACATTTGCATGTGGTTTCAAATCAAATTATCCAATTAAAACCTGATTATTTATTTACTTCTTTTTTGGGGGGTCATTCGGTGCCCAGCCCTTCTTGACATCTGAAATTTGTGACAAGACCACCACCATGTTCACTTGTAATTTGCAATGCGGACACTTAGTCTAAAAGTTCGTACATAGGAAATTCATCAGATTTGCCCAGATTTGCCAAACTGCTATTATAGCGGAATAAAACACTTTGGGGCGTTCACTCCGCTCGTTGATTATTTTCCTATAACAGCACGGCCCGTCGTGATTTATTCCTTACTTACATTATAAGGGAATTAAAGATGTATACAGTTTAAAGATATGTAAAAAGGATGTGATGTTTATATACAGTATGCTGTACGTTTCAGTGATGTGTACAGTTAAATGCCACTATGTACCTGCTCCCATAAGAGGTTTTTGTTTACGAACAAGAGAGTTGTAGTTTAGAATGTGAACAGTGTGATATAAACCATGTCATATTCACTCCTGCGTGTGCTCAGGCTCGTCTCTGGTGCGCTACCACCTGCCCAAGATGCTGCTGCTGTGGAGGAATGTGTTCCCGCGTTCTCAGAAGGAGCTGGAGGCTGAGAAAGCAAGAGGAGACTCCTTCACCTGGCAGGTCACCCTGGAGGGCCGAGCTGGAGCACTTTGTGGTAATTACACTTACTCATTACCCTTAGCCTAGACGTTTGAAACTAAAATCCTGAAGCCATGTTATCATTTCTGAATAACGTTTCCCTTTAATGGTTGCCCCTCTCTTACCTTATCTTGTCAGCCATGCGGAGTTTCGTAGCTCACTGTCCTGAGCTGCTCACTGAGGACGTGATCCGGAGACTCATGACTCCTATTGAATGTGCCATGACCATGATGGCTCAGTAAGTGTTTTTACAAGCCCAACATTAACTGTTTGCCCTATTTAACCATTTTTTTATCCAATGTTAGAAAATATAACACTTATTTTGTCTAAATTTTTTTTTTATTATTGTGATTTAATTTGTGTGACAATGACATTTATAATAATTGACAGTTTAGAGTGGAAAAAAAAACTACCAAGTGCTGTGAAATAAGTACTGTGTAGTTTGGATAGTTGTAGTTGTACTGATTCGTTTGGGTTCAGTGGGTAGTTGTACTGATTCGTTTTGATTCAGTAGGTAGTTGTACTGATTCGTTTGGGTTCAGTTTGTAGTTGTACTGAATTGTTTGGGTTCAGTGGGTAGTTGTACTGATTCGTTTGGGTTCAGTGGGTAGTTGTACTGATTCGTTTGGGTTCAGTGGGTAGTTGTACTGATTTGTTTGGGTTCAGTGGGTAGTTGTACTGATTTGTTTGGGTTCAGTGGGTAGTTGTACTGATGGATTGCTCTATTTACAGTGTTCCTGCAGTTATAAAGGCCTACGGGGCTCACCTGAAGGCCAGTGCGGCTATGGTACGCCTCCGACTCTACGACATTCTGGCCCTCCTTCCTCCCAAGACATACGAAGGCAAGTCCTGCTAAGTGTTCATTCTTATCTTGTATTTATGCACTGTATTACACAGCTACTGAACTGTGTGTCCGTTTCTGATGCATACCACTACTTTATTTTTTTAATATTAACTCTAGCTTTGTGTTGGCTGTACAGTATTAACACTTTACTTTTAGCTTTAATACGGGTAATGTTCTATCTTCATTATGATTATTAGGCAGTTTCAGCGCTCTGCTGAGGGAGCTGGTGGCCGAGTTCACTCTGACAGATAATTCGTCCAACACGACCACGTCTCTGCTGCGTTCGCTCTGTCACTACGACGACAGCGTCCTCATGGGCTCCTGGCTGCAGGAGACTGATCACAAGTCCATCGAAGACCAGGTGACCTCTCTCACTGGCTTTACACTGCCAATTCTTAAAGCATCTCCTGACAATGATCAGCTGTTTTCAGGTGACACAATAGCTTGAAGATCAGATCTTTATTCTAATGTTAATGTGTTTCTTGCTAAAGAATCGTCAGTTTATAATTAAGGTATGTGGCTAGATTGTTTTATTCCAGCTCTCAACACTCATTGGGTGCTTCTCATTTCCTTTCCTTGCTTCCCTTCCTCGCTTATTAGCTCCTCCCTCTGAGGACGCTAGGAAAAAACGAACAAAACAAGGACAGGAGGAATCCAGGACAAACTTATTTGCCAAATGAGACACTTTGCTCACTGAAGCGTCACTTTAAAGCGACTTTACTTATGACTTGTTTTACAGCTCCCATCGCCTGTCACTGGGCATAACAGACCTGAACACACTGTATACAGCGCGGCGTGATTACACACTTAATTAACGTTAATTAAAACGTGATTGCACGTGTCTACTCTCTACTCATTACCTCACTTTTCCTTCGGGCATATTTTAAAAGGCACATTTCAATCGACTTTTATCCAAGTTTTTTTTTTGTGTGTGTGTGTGTGTGTGTTTTTTATTTGTACTTGTATTGTTTTTTACTTTTATATATATATATATTTATTTAATTAATTTATTTTTATTCAATAATTTATTTGTTTTAATGCTTATTATATTTGCTTCATGCTTAATTAATTAATATTTTCTTTAATATTTGATTAATGTGTTTAACATTTATTTAATTAGTTAATCGATCAATTAATTAATTATAAGAGAGCTTTTAAACTGCAATTTCCATGTGTTTTAATGCTTCTATCAGTTACAGCCCAACAGTGCCTCAGGCAGCGGCGCTCTGGAGCACGACCCTTCCTCGATATATCTGCGTGTTCCCGTGGGCGAGGCCGTCCCCGGGCCGCTTCCCCTCGGCGTGTCCGTCATCGACGCGTCTGTGGCTCTTTTCGGTGTCGTGTTCCCCCACGTCTCCTTCAAACACAGGTCAGCATACTGTTTAAAGAACAGACTCCAAAAAGTCCTGAGAACCAAGAACTACCAAGAACTGTTATTTCCTCATTGAGGAAAATATAAAACGTTAATGTTTAGTGCGTATCCTTATTATTCAGGAATCCACTATTTGTTTTTACCCGTTTTGAGAAATTTCTCATATGAAATCGAAATGTATGTGCATGTCCTCTTCACACGCCGTTTTAATTCTTTTTTTTAAATTATTATTATTATTATTATTATGACATCATATATTTAATTTAAACGTGTCTTTGCGTTATCAACCTTTTATGCTTTCAGAAAATAAGAACAAGCTTTTTTTCTTCTTTGCTTACATTAGCGCCGAATGATGAAATCTGGTTTGAGAAATCTAATTTGACAAGATGGTTATTGTCCCTGTTTAAAATATGATAACGTTATAATAACGTTTTGAATATGGCTAAAATTGAAATCACGAATGACTTTGGATAAATAATCATGATTACAATACTGAGCGCAATTATTCAGCCAGTTTAGAATCGTGACTACAAATAAATAAAAAATAGTTTTGTTGCTCTGTTTTTGTTGATGTGTTTTTCAGGCTCCAAATGCTGGATCACTTTGCTGAGTGCATTAAACAGGCCAAAGGAGTGCGACAGCAGGCTGTGCAGCTCAACATCTTCACCGCTGTGCTCAGTGCCCTAAAGGTACTAAACGTTAATTGAAGATCAAACTTTATCATTCAGATCATGATGCTTTGGTGTATTTGCAGATACATATAAAAGCAATTATAATGTGTGTGTGTGTGTGTGTGCAGGGTCTGGCTGAGAATAAAAGCACGCTGGGCCCGGAGGAGGTGCGCAAGTCGGCCCTGGCCCTGGTGATGGGAGCTTTGGATAATCCAAACCCGATCCTGCGCTGTGCTGCGGGTGAAGCTCTGGGCCGCATGGCGCAGGTCGTGGGAGAAGCCACCTTCATCGCCAGCATGGCGCAGCACAGCTTCGACAAGTGAGAGCCTTAGCTACTGCGCAAGCCGTGGCTTATAGAGGAAACGCCCACAATGTGCTCATGACACCAAATCCTAACCTGATCTACTGGGACTTAAGCATATGTGCAGTTCAGTTTATTTGCGCCATCACCGGTATACACTATTAATACATCGTTTCCGCCTACTGGTTATATATACTACAGTAACGAATACACAAAATAATATTATTTAATAATAATATTAATAATTATTATAAATATTATTGTTTTAAGCCTGGTTTTGAGACCGAGTATTCGGATAAATCCATTTAAATGCTATTCTGGCCCTTTTTTATTATTATTTTTTTTTTAACAGTGTAATAAAGTGAAAGTGTGCACGTCTTTCCAGTGGGTGTGGTTCCGGGTGGTTCAGGTTTTGTTATGTGAAAATAAAAAAAATACCCCATTACTGTAAGTATGGCCGTGTCTGATTCTGCATTGCAGGCTGAAGTCTGCTCGAGATGTTGTGTCCAGGACGGGTCACTCTCTGGCTCTGGGCTGCCTGCACCGCTACGTGGGCGGCATCGGTTCGGGTCAGCACCTCAAGACCAGCGTCAGCATCCTGCTCGCCCTGGCCCAGGACGCCACCTCTCACGAGGTCCAGGTGAGCGTGTGTTCTTATAAAATAATCAATATGGCGGAACCCGTGGAAGTTGATGCTAGCGGTCGATGCTAAATGTAATTACAGTGTAATTTTGAGTCTTTTCCGAGTCATTTCCGAGGGAAACGTTGACATTCCTGATGGTTTCGTCTTGTTTCCGCTTTCACAAAGTCTACCTAACAGGCTTAACGGGCAAGGTGCTAGCTTGCTAAATCGTTAGCCTCAGTCATTAGCTAGTTCATGCTCAGCGGCCATATTTCTCTCAGTTGCCTTGCAACAGTGTTTTCACAACTTTAACCAGTTTAACGGAGCGCGTATGCCTCAACGTAACCACGTCAAAAGCACAAGTTCACAAATTCTGTTTAAATGCACCATGAAAGCACAGAAAAACGTACACAATGAACTTTATGTTGGAATGTTGTGCCGTGACCACATTTCTGTGAAGGTTTTCCGTCATCCAGGTCCTGTCGACTGTCTCGATGGTCTTAGAGACTGGACTGGTGTGCGATTCACACCCGTGACATGTTATAACGTTTAGTAAGTCACTAGACAATATGTGACATGCGTGTGTGTGTGTGTGTGTGTGTGTGTGTGTGTTGCAGACTTGGGCGCTGCACTCTCTGGCTCTGATCGTGGACTCGAGCGGGCCGATGTATCGTGGTTATGTGGAACCCACTCTGTCCCTGGTGCTGACTCTGCTCCTCACGGTGCCCCCCTCACACACCGAGGTGCACCAGTGCCTGGGCCGCTGCCTCGGAGCCCTCATCACCACCGTCGGCCCTGAGCTCCAGGGTAAGGACGATGATCTATAATAAAAAATCAAGTTATAGTGTCGCACCAGAAAATCAAATCCCCCCCCCCGATTTTTTTTTTCTTTTCTACATTTGTACAATTGCATTACATCATATCAATTCATTTAGCTTTTCATTTATGCATTTGAATCGATATTTAAAGGTGCAAGTTAATGGGGGGAGAAAAAAACCCAAGTGTTTAAGTGACTTATTTGTTTATATTAGTGATAACTGGACCGACTGAAAACGGTCGCGCGTGCAGCGTTATTAGGTTCAAAGAAGCAGAAGCAGTGGTGCCGCCCCCATCGGCTTCAGTAGCGTATTGCATTCTACCAAAAAATAGAGGCCTACGCAGTCCTGGATTATAACGTGTTCTTATTGTTGGCTGTAAAAAATCCACGCCGATGAATTTTCATGATGGACGTCGTCGGTTTGCTCCACTAATCGTTGTATACATTCATGACAAAAATTGACTTACAATTATGAAGCAATACAAAAAATCCTACATAAAAAAGGAAATAAAAGCGCGTGTGTGTGTGTGTGTGTGTGTGTGTGTAGGCAACAGTGTGACGATCTCGACCATCCGTTCGTCATGTCTGGTCGGCTGCGCCATCATGCAGGACCACTCGGACTCGCTGGTGCAGGCCGCCGCCATCTCGTGCCTCCAGCAGTTGCACATGTTCGCCCCGCGTCACGTCAACCTGTCCAGCCTGGTGCCCTGCCTCTGTGTAAGTCTCACTCACGGCCTCTCAGAGACCAATGGAAGCTGATTTAAGTGTGTGTGTGTGTGTGTGTGTGGTTAATCAAGTGTGTTAATGCATTAAGAGCGAGGAAAGGAAATTGCATTTGTATTGCCGTCTCTGTAAATGATTATTCTCTGTGTGACATGATTGTGTGTGTGTGTGTGTGTGTGTGTGTGATGTAGGTGCACCTGTGCAGTTCTCACCTGCTTTTGCGGCGTGCCGCGGTGGCGTGTTTGAGGCAGCTGGTCCAGAGAGAGGCAGCGGAGGTGTGCGAGTACGCCATGAGCCTCGCCAAGAAGACTGGAGACAACAAGGAAAGCGCCACCTTCAGTATGTTCTCACCCTCACTTCCTGTTTCAAAAGGAAATGCATCAACACACGGAATCAAATCAGGACCGAGTGTACAGCAGGGTCCAAAAATCACGCTTTTTTTTATGCAAGTTAATATTTTGTGACCTTTTTGGGATAACAAAGGAACGTCTGTGAAACCTAACACACTAAATGTCTTCTTGGTATAAATTTAAGTCTTCCTCAGTTTGTCTTAAGGGTGTGCAAACTTTTGCACTCGACTGTGTACTTTATACCATGTACTTGGGTATGGAGTAGCTGACTTTTGTATTCGGTAACACTTTACTGTAGGGCAGTGTTCAGAAGGCTACATGACACGTGCATAAGACCTGACATACACATTTATAAATGCTTATTCCAACAGGCGTCAACTGACAGTCAGTTAAGTTGACAAAAGCAGCCTTTATGACAACTGACGCCTGTTGGAATAATAATAATAATAATAATAATGTCACCTTTATTGTCACATATACATATACAAGTACAGTACAGTGAAATTTGATT
>JAOUQW010000031.1:1415226-1425984 GCA_028565825.1 Olivaichthys viedmensis | reverse complement strand
CTGTGTTTTGACCCCTGCTATGGATTATGACAATGATTTATGGATTAACCCGAAAATAAATAAACACACCGAACGTCTGCACTTGCGTCCTGCCTCTTCTCCCGTGCAGCACATGTTACAAATGTTGTTTAATGTTTCCTAAACTGAAGTTCCACATAAAATGCTTCTGAGGCGGAAATATGTGGATAGAAGTAACAGTTTAGAGCAAAACAAGCTTTTTTTCCATTTCTCAAAACTGGGAATGATTTTGACCAAACCCCAATGGTAAAATGAACGGTCTGGTATTAAGCTTGAGCAAACAAGTGGTTATGATATTTAAACGTTGTGCTGCTGTCTAAACATGATTTATTACATGTTCCACACAGAAGGAAAGACCTTTACTAATACATGTATAAAAGTGCACTAGATGGATGGTGGTTATGCTATTTTTAGGTGATACCAGCAGAGCTAAAATGAAGCTTCTCCACATTAATCTGTTGCTGTCATAGTAAGGCTTTAATCTGTTTTTCTTCTTCCTTTTTAAAATATGGGTCTGATGCAAAAAAAATGTTTTGTGCTTTTACAAACTTTGATTATTTTTCCATGTGCTATTGCTCAGCATTCACCAAACTTGCTCAAATGTCCTTTAACTCCTACTCCAGCTGATGTAATTGATGTAACGCAACCTTAGCCAGTGGTGTAGGCAGCTGTCATCAGGTGATAGTTTTGTAGATTCATGCAAACAAGCTATTGAAACACACACAACTGTTCTCTGTGGAAATAAGAAAGATCTACTTGAACAGACTGAAGGGATCACATACATCTGGGCCTGTAGTGTCTTAAATGATTAAGTTCAGACTCCGCAGGGCTGCTGTTCTGTAACATAACACAGATCTTCATGCAGTGCATAGGTATGTACAGCAATCTCCCTTCGTTTGCCCTGTTAGCAGTTAAACTATTCAATGGCAACTATTACATGCTCATATACTGATTTTACAGAGAAGCAGTGAAACTAATAAAAAAAATGGTATGTAGTTACGAGAATGAGGAATGTAATGAGTCCTAGGAGTTTAGGGGTTTGAAGTGATAGTTTGGCCAAAAATGCCTTCCCCCCAAAAAAAATGTAGTCAATCAGAGCCTCCAGTTTAACATTGCACAAACTGCAACCTGTCACGGTGTGAAGACGCGGAAGCAGGACACAAGCGCGAAGCCGCTTAACAAACATTTATTTGAACCCTGGTGTTGTCTTAAGGGTCAAAAATTACCTGTTACCCTTTGTTTAACAGCAGAGAAAACCCCCTAAATGATGTTTTTTCAACTTGAAAGTTAGTGACTCTTCCTAGAGTGACCCTAACATTAGAAAAAGTGAAACATTGCTTTATTGTTTATATTTCCATAAATATAAAGTATAAAGATTGTCTTAGGGTCATTTTTTACCCTTAGGACAAGGGGAGTATACAGAATGTTAAGACTACACAAGGGTTAAAACAATCAGACAGGGCAGACTAGACTAACTCAACAGAGTTTGGAGATCACACGCGGTGAGCGTCACCATGGCAACCGCCGCAATTACATCCTATGCGGTGTCAGGGAATTCGGCCAAGCCTCCTGCGGCGTCAGGGAACTTGGATACGCCTCCTGCGTCATCAGGGAACTTAGACAAGCCTCCCGCGCCGTTTGGGAACTCAGCCACTCCTCCTGTGGCATCAGGGAACTCGGATACGCCTCGTGCGGCATCAGGGAACTTGGACAAGCCTCCCGCGCTGTTAGGGAACTCTGCCACCCCTCCTGCGGGATCAGGGACGGCCTTGGCGGCAGTCATCTGCCCCCCCCCCCCAAATATTTCCAGGGGGATTTCCTCCTCTGCTCCGGAGAGGCTCGTGATTCGGGCTTGTGGTGCCGGGACGACCGCTGCGGCCGACAGCATTCCCCATACCACGTCCAGTGGGGAGTTTTTTGGCAGTGCGGGGGGAGGCGGGTCCAACAGCCGCATGACGAGCCACCCCAGGACGATGGCGGTGAGGGACTCGACCTCCCATTGCTGCCACTTGGATTCACGGAGCCACTCGTCCCAGGTGGTTTCATCCGTTGCGGGGGCGAGCTGCTCCCTCGAGGCCAGCTATGTGCCGACAGTGACGAGGCATTCATCCCTTTGCAGCAGGTCCTCCTTGCTGTACTCGCTCAGGGGGTCCATTCTTGGGTCTTCTGTTCTGTAACGGTTGTAGCTGCGGAGGCAGGACACAAGCACAAAGCCGCTTCACAAACATTTATTTTAAATAACACACTGCAGAGCATACAACATGAAACATCAAACACATCCAAAGACAACTTGAGAGATTAACACGGGGATACTTAAAGGGAACACAAACAAGGAACAGCTGGTAATAATTAACACAATCAGACAGGGCAGACTAGACTAACACAACAGGATTCTGAGATCACATGCGGCGAGCGTCGCCATGGCAATCGCCTGTCAGGCGTCATATATGTTAAATGCCTAACGCCTAATAATGTTGTTGTTGTCCGCTTATTTTTAACACATTAACACGTATACAAACATAATTCATTTTATAATATTAATACATATCCCTTAATTAAAACCAACCAAAGCATGAAGTAAAAATGCTTTGATAATTTTCACGATTGGTAACAAACATGGTTGTCATGGTGATCTGAAGTCATCAAACTCTGTATCCAAATGTAAACCTACTATGTATTTTTCTTTTTCGCATTAACGATTTATTAATGTTTATTTTTATTACACATTCAGTAAACACATAACATTTAAAGCCACAGTTTCCACCTTTACCCCAAATGTAAGTCGATTTGCCAAGACAAGATGCCAATGTGTGGTGTCTGAAGTTTGCTTCTTTAGTTTTGCACTGAAGCTACGGGGCTAATGTAGCTAACAAACAAGGGAAGCCTATAGCCACCAGTTTAGCATCCTAATTCAAACTCCCGTCCAGAACAGCAGGCTAATAACGGTGCACAAAAAGCTTTGCACTTTGTTGTAGAAGTTGATGTCAGTGCAAGGATAAGTGTTTGGTAGTAAGTGAAGAGGACTTGATGATGAAGAGCCACTAATCCCCTGTTTCCTGTGCAGGTGTGTAGTACCTGGATCGGCAGCGGTGTAGTCAGCGACCTCAACGACCTCCGCCGCGTCCACAACCTGCTGGTGTCCTCTCTGGACAAAGTGCAGGCCGGCAAGGGCTCGTCCAGCCAGCTGTACAGCGAGAGCGCCACCACCATGGAGAAACTGGCCGTGCTCAAAGCCTGGGCTGAGGTAACCACCAAATACACAACATTCTGCACCCTCTGAGTCCACTGTCACGTATCAAAGCTCCTGTTGTCCTTTTAACCCGAGTACTTGTACGTTCTCTACTCTCCTCCCTCTCTTGCTCGCTCTCTCAGGTCTACGTGGTGGCTATGAAGCTGAAGAAGGAGGCGGAGTTGAGGCCGGCGCCTCCCGTGCGGAGTGGTGAGGATGATGATGATGAGGACGAGGACGATGAAGGAGACGTGCTCCCTGCGGACAGTCTGATCACGCTGGTGCAGCCCGAGCTGCCGTGTCTGAGCCGCCTGTGGCTGGCAGCGCTGAGAGACTACGCCCTGCTCACACTGCCGGCCGAGTTCGCCAGCCAGCTGCCCCCCGAAGGTAACGCTCACCTCCACGGTTTCGGTTCTGTAACCCTGTTAAAGGAGACGCTCGAAGGGAATCAATGGCAGAATCAGTGGCAGATGCCTGATCCTGTGGTTGTTTATGGGTTTAGGAGTTTTATTACCTTGTAGTTCAGAATGTTAATGCAATGGCAAATAAAATACTGGTAATTTGGATTCGATATTATATTCGGCCCAGTGTATCCTGACATTTATGGCCTCAGCCATGAGGGAAGTTTCATTTAGGTGCATCATTATATAAGATTACATAAGTTTGTTTTTTTTGCCTTTGTTACCAGCCAATTATCTTCCTATAGTTCTCCATGCTGACTGTGAAGTCACTGTTTTGAAACATTAAGTTCTTATTAAACATGAAAAAGGGTGGCATTTGATTAAATATGCAGACCTTCAGAAAATATTTCACAGTGTGCATTTTATTTTATGCACTAAACTATGAAGATGTAATCTCGTGACTCAAACTTTTCCCTCCAGAATCATTTAGACTTTAAATCATAACACTTCATTGATCATGAAAGTCTAAAGCACACCGTGTCTGTGGGCAGGAGGGGCGTTTTACACTCCTGAGACCATCGACACGGCGCGTCTGCACTACCGCAGCTCGTGGGCCCCCATCCTGCACGCCGTCGCCCTCTGGCTCAGCAACACTGACTTTGGGGCCGCTGAGGTTCCCGAGGAGCTCCAGAGCGCCACCACGGGGCCTGCAGCGTTTCCTCAGGGGCCTCCTGCCCCTAGCAAGAGCCACGACGAGCTGGTCAAAGACAGAATGCATCTGCTTTTAGGTACATTCCCTAACACACTATATAGCTTTACTGCATAATAAGGATAATAACTTCCATTGTATAGCATCTTTCATACACCAAAAAGCCACTCAAAGTGCTGTACATGAGTTATATGAATAAAATAAACATAAAGTGTGACATTTATGCAAAAAATAGTTATTTTGTGCCAATTAGAACAATTTAAATTTTCGTATTCATTTAGTTTTTAAAAAAAATCTAAAATGACATTACATTCAGTCTTTTTACCTTTTTCTTTAATCTTATGTTTAATCTTAAATAAACTGAGGGACAAATCACAGTTTTTTTTATCTAACCCGAACAGGACTGTATTGCTGAGCTGCTACATTTATCTTCTCTCCCGTAAGTGATGTGTTGTAAAAGCATGTTCTTTCTTGTTGTGACAATAAGGCATCAGTATTGAGTTCCTGTGTTTCCCGCGGCCTGAGGAGCCCATCGAGCGGGTAATGTCGTGCCTGCAGGCCCTCAGCACGCTGCTCGAATGCCCACCGGCTCGGAAGCACATCGCAGAGGACCAGGTGAGCTTTATGACAGCATATTAACAAAAGGAGAATTGATGAGATCATTGTAGAGCCCAAGCTGAGTAATGATATATTTCTGTGGTCTGAGATAAAACAAAAGTACAGATGGCGTGAACCTTGCATAGTTAAATCATTGAATTATTTACTAGACTTTTAAGTGAAGTGGAATCTTTTGCCAGATTAATGATTGATTCAGTGGGTCTTGTGTGGTGTCAGAGGATCTTGTGTCATTCTATAATATGTGTGTGTGTGTGTGTGTGTGTGTGTGTGTGTGTGTGTGTGTGTTTTGCAGTTGCTGGCCGTGGAGCTGCTGAACGTGCTGCACAGACTGTTATTAACGCGCGACCCTCCCAGTGTGCAGCTGCAGGTGACTTCCGTGGTGCAGGAGACCATCCGCTCAGCTCATGAACACCTGGAGCAGCTCAGGAGCTCTAAAAGTGAGCAAACACTGCACTTATTCACTACCCCAGTAGAATGGATTGGGGGATGAATGGATGAATGGATTGGTGGATGAATGGATGAATGGGTTGGTGGATGAATGGGTTGGTGGATGAATGGATTGGTGGATGAATGGGTTGGTGGATGAATGGATTGGTGGATGAATGGATTGGTGGATGCATGGATGAATGGATTGGTGGATGAATGGATGAATGGATTGGTGGATGAATGGATTGGTGGATGAATGGTTGGTGGATGAATGGATTGGTGGATGAATGGATGAATGGATTGGGGGATGTATGGATTGGTGGACCCATGCATGGATAGATCCTTGGATAGTTGGGTGGTAGGATGGATCTGTGGATGGGATGGATAGATGAAAGGATGGATAGTGGATTAATGGATGGCTGAGTGATTGGATGGAAGGATCCATAGATGGTTTGATGGATGGGTGGATGGATACATGGATGATTTTGATCCATGGTATGGAAGATGGATGGATTGATGCATGGACAGATACAAGGATGGGTCCTTGGATGGGTGAATCCACGGATGGGTGGCAGTATGGATCTGTGGATGGATGGATGAATGGATGGAGGTGTGGATCTTTGGATGGATGGATGGTGGATTCATGGATGGATTGAGTAGGTTTATTCATGAATGGATGATGGATTCATGGATGAATGAAGGGATGGATGGGTGAATCCACGGATTGGTGGCAGTATGGATCTGTGGATGGATGGATAAATGGATAGGTAGTAGATTAATGGATGGGCGGATCCATGGATTGATGGGTGATTATATTAAGATTTTACTTTTTGCAGTTTTTTCATCTGATCATGATGAGATTTAAAAATTTTCGTCAGTAATTTTGTTGCAGACATTAAAAGTGGGTTAACCAAATGGCTGATCAAAGGAACAATGTTAATCCAAACACTTCCTCTGTGTTAACAGCATTGATAAGAGGCTATTATTGTTGTCGCTGTGATCGTTCCAGATGTCCCTCAAGAAACCCCATTCTATTAATTTTTTTCCCCCCACAAATTGCCCACAAACACCAGGCTTCCCAATGAACAAGTCTTGCTACACTGCACATCACCCAGTTCACACATCAGAACCAATGATGTAAGGTGTAAACTGCATTGTCCGTGTCTCTCAGGTGCTGAGGAGGGTGGGGAGAAGGAATCGTCTCGCCTCCTGGGAGAGGGGGGCGACTCGGGGGAGTTGCAGCCGGGAAAGTCTCTGGTTTTCGCCGCCATGGAGCTGCTGGTGTTCCTCCTGGTGCGCCACCTGCCTCAGATCAACGGCAAGGCGTCTGACTCGCCCAGCCACGTACCCACCAAACCCCAGCAGCTCTCAGAGCACAGCAACTGCCTGGTGGCAGCCGCCGTGGGCATCTTGGCAGAGCTGCCTGCACTCTGCTCTCCAGCGGGTACACACACACACACACATTCACACTCACATTTCTGCAAACGGATTCTCACATTCTCACTACAGCCTGTCATGTCACTCACATTTACAGTACTATTCAAAAGTCTGAGGCACCCTACATTTTTTATACCCATTTTGTCTGTTAGATGTTTATTTTATGTCTTCTGCATTCTGCAAGTGAGAGCCAAAGTTCTGCAGAAGAACCGTGCCAAGTTCTCCAAGATTCTTGGAACAGCCTACCAGCCGATTTCCTTATAAAACTGCACGACAGTATGTCTAAGAGAATTGATGCAGTTTTAAAGCCAAAGGCTGCTTTTATTCTTTTTAAAACGATTTTTCTCTTTACAGAATTTCTTGACATGTGCTTCAGACTTTCTGCACAGTACTGTAGTACTTTCTTAGTATAACAGTTATACGATGCAATCCCAATGTTTCAATGTAAAAGTAACGTAGAGATGTAACATACAATCTGGAATCATTTAATCGACTTTAATTGCCATGGTATAAGCGGAATAAAGCACATGTTAATAAAATAATAAACTCATCGGGGCCCTTAACACCCTGTTGTTATTTTCCTATAATTGTACGCCTCCATCTATTCTTCATCTATATTTAAAAGTCGCAACTGCAGTAGATTAATCTGCCATATTAATGTAATCATTTAATAGATAGGTTTCCTTATATCGTAATAAAACTGGCCTTGATGGCGCATAATACACAGAGATGAGAGTCGTCCGAGGATCTTCATCCGCTCTACAGTGATAATATGATGATGATGATATTCCGTTGAAAGGGAGCATGACCATCCTGCCCACGGTCCTGTTCCTGATCTGTGGAGTGCTGAGGGAGACGGCGGTGAAGAGCGCAGAGGGCACCGTGTCCCCGCCCGTGTCCGCCGCCCTGCAGGCCATCAAGACCATCATCACGTCTCCGCTGGGCCGCGTGGAGGAGATTCAGCAGCAGTGGACCAGCCTGGTGAGGAGCAGCCTAGCATCGGTGCTGGAGTACTCGCAGCCTGGTGAGATCATCTCACACACACACACACACACACACACACACACACACACTAGGACTGTAAGAACTTCATTGTTTAGATACTTTTTTAATAATAATTAAATAATAAGTAAGGAGAAGGTGTATTGAACATTTGTGGAAGGAGACTCCGGTGTCACCGCTTTGTACCAGTCAGAGGTAAAGCTGTTCCTTTAAATTTTCCCACGGGAAAAGATATTTAACACGAGTGAAAGCAGGAATTAACTTGTTTCGCGGACATTCCACAACATTAAATGTGACTATAAACGGATAAAAATTAAGACGAGTTGTTCTTAAGTAAAGGAAAATGTGTAATCACTGGGACGTTTACGTGGTATAAGCGGAATAAAGCACATGTTTATAAATTAATTAACTCATCAGAGCCCAAACCTAACACCCCGTCGTTATCTACCCTTAACTGTGTGAGTGCTTTATTCCTTACATAATGCATTTGAATACTAAATCATTTAAGTAATTAAAATTTCGATGCAACTTTTGAGGAAATGTATCAGCCCTTGAGTATGAGAACATTCCTGGTGTTATTACACATTTCGCTCTGACCCCATGTCTCCGTCTCGCTCTCTCTCAGATGAGTCCAGGCCCAGCATGGACGAGGTGAGCATGCTGACAGCCATCACCCTCTTCCTGGTGTCTGCCAGTGCTGAGCTTGTCGGGGTCACCAGCTTACAGAAAGGCTGCATGGAGCGTTTCAGAAACGCCCTCAACTCCAGCGAGTCGCTGGTACGTACCTCCATACGAACACGGGGCCTGAGGCAGTAACGGGGCTTATGCCTGGTTGTGAGTCAGCCATGACTTTCTGGGCACGTTCTATCAAATTCTAGATAGTTTCTATGGTAACCTAGTTGCTGGTTCATTGCAATGTTGCACCTGGTTTATCATATTCACATTGAGCTACAAAGGTTTTTAGATGAGAGAGAGGGTTAAAAGGCGTGTGTGTGTGTGTGTGTGTGTGTGTGTGTGTGTGTGTGTGTGTGTGCAGGTGCAGGCGCGGTGTTACCAGCTGCTGCTCTCCGTGTTCCAGCACTCTGTGCGCGCTCTCTCCACTCCCTACATCCACGCTCTGGCTCCTGCGCTGGTGGAGAAGCTGAAGGCGGCGGAGCTCTCGCGGCCCGCCACCCCGGCCGAGCTGCACGCCCTGCAGGAGGGGATCAAAGTGCTCGAGGGCCTGGTGGGCCTGGGGGAGGAGCAGAACCGTGAGTAGCAGCCTGCTCTGAGTAACGTGTAACATCTCTGCTTCACTCGGATATCTGTGGACGGTGTAGTCCTCTGCTGTACAATCCTAGAACGATATATACAGTTGCAAAAAAGTTTGCATCCCCCCTTAGTACCTCTTTTTCACAGTTTATCTAAAAAGCTGAAGCCCACGTTCAATTCAGTGATGTTTTTACAGATTACGGCAACCGAGTCTCAGTCAGCAGTTATCTTTATTATCGAGCTCAAAAGTTTGCATCCCCATTGATGTTAATTTATTTAAATGTGCCTCATTAAGGGGTCTCATGAGGGTCATTAATTATGAATAAAATGACACATTTTATATCCCGTTCAGAAATATCATGTTGATTTGTTTCCCTATAAACACTATTAATACGATAACATCCCCTTTTTTCACCTTTTTGAACTTGCATTAAATATTTTATTGGTTTCGTCGTTTAAATGTGAGGGTCTGCAAACGCAACAGCATACATAAATATAAAAAATGAACATAAATATTAGAGACCTGCTCCAGTGGCACACACTTCATCTTCAGTGATGGAGTTTAGGACACCGTGTGAATGAACTAATCTAGAAACATGAACCAAAACTTCACCGTGTCCTCGTAATCCGAGACTGATCAAATTTAAACATCAAAAGAATAAACCGTTTATTGAGTGCTTTATTTATAACGTACATTGAACCTCGCTCTTTCCGGATCAGGAGTTCAATTGCTGGCTCTCCTCGTCCCCACGCTCATCTCCTACCTGTTGGATGAGAACGCGTTCTCCGCGGCTCCTCCCACGTCGATGGCTCTGCACGACTTTGCTCTGCAGAACCTGATGCGCATCGGCCCGCTCTACCCCGCCGCCTTCAAGACCGTGATAGGGGCGGCGCCCGAGCTCAAGACCCGCCTCGAGGCGGCCATCAGAGCCAATCAGGCCAGCAGCAAAGCCAAGGCCGCCGCCAGGCAGGCCCAACCTACTGTACAGGCCACGCCCACTATCAAGCTCAAGACCAGCTTCTTCTAGGAGTTTCCCTGAGGTCAGTTCTTTTATTCCGCAAACGAGTCTGGTTTGCTTAATGAGGTTATGTTTCTGTAAATAATATGCACGAGGGTTTAGATTTCAGCCGTGTGTGTGTTGGTAAATGTCAGAGTTAAAATTATAGGGACGTGGTTGTATCTGTTTTTCACTGTTTGGTGTGTCTCGGGGTCGAAGCTTTCAAAATGCACCTTAATCACACAAAACTGTAATAGAAGCACTTTGTTGTAAAGTCGTAAAGCGTACACATCAACCTCATATTCATTCCAACAAATTCCTGTTTTTCTGGAATTATTTCCTGAATGCCTTTTTCTGTCTTTTTTCTTTTTTCTTTTTTCTTTCGATCTTGTAAACACCAAAACATGCAAATCTGTTAGCAGTGTACATCACTGTGCAAAAGTCTGAGGCACGTGTAAAGAAATTCTGTAAAATGCGAAAACGCTTTCAAAAAGAATGAAATGAAAAGTTCCTGAATATAAAATAACACTATAAAAGCAGTAAATCAGTTTCGCAGCTTTTATCTTTAAACCTGCATCAATTCTCTTAGACTCACTGTCGTGCAGTTTTATAAGGAAATCAGCTGGTAGGTTGTTCCAAGAATCTTGGAGAACTTGTCACGGTTCTTCT
>JAOUQW010000031.1:1394531-1406130 GCA_028565825.1 Olivaichthys viedmensis | reverse complement strand
AAATGTAAAATTTGCTCTTTTCTAATGACGCACTAATGCAGAAGACATCAAATAAACATGTAAGAGAAAGTTTATATTTAAAAAAAATTAGGGTGCCTCAGACTTTTGTACAGTTCTGTATATGTTAAAGGTGCAGTTTGTAATGTTTAAAAGTGTTTCTAGACTTGTAATAATCATAGAATTTCAAAGATACTTTGGAAAAAATGGGATTCACAATGTTGACATGCAATAGATTTGGTTAGTTTCTTCATTTCAGGCTTCTGTTTACAATTTTCCGGCCCTGAAACTAGCTCCGCCCCCAGACGGATCAGAGCTGCTCAGCCCCACCCCTTTTTAATTAAAGGACAACTATCTAAACTGAAAAATGTGCAGTTTTAACAGAGGGAGTGGGTCGACTGTGGGAAAGGCGAAGGCTCGTCAGTGTTTTTTGTTGCAAGTATAATTGATAGACAATAAAGAGCTCTGAACATTACAAACTGCTCCTTTAAACCAATTTTAACGCCATGTATTTTCTTCAAATCACACATACACGCCTAATCGTTGTCATTTTCGTCTCTACTGATGTCGGTCAATAAGAACACACTTTAATTAATAAAGGACCAAGGACATTTGAGATCTGTAAGTATTGGTGGAATTAAAAACAGTTCTCGGTGTTGGGCCCCTACCATATGCAGACGCCCCGCCCCAGCCAGTGCCCCAAAATGGCCGACTGAACCTCCTGCTGTGTCTTGTCCCCGTGTAGAGAAGGACAAGCAGAGTGACATGTCTGAGGCCTGGGACGTGGACCAGGGCCTGATTACCAAACTCAAGGAGCAATACAGAAAGGAGCGCAAAGGCAAAAAGGGGGTGAAGAGTAAGTGGACCTGGCCACCTCTGTCCTCTCCTTCCTTCCTCTCTGTCTCTCTCTCTCTGTCTCGTTCTTTCTCTTTGTCTCTCGCTCTTTCTCTGCAGAGACTGGGTCTGAACTATGAGGAATGCCTTATTTTCGAAGAGCTTCTTATAGAAATTTCTTTGCTAGCGCTTCTTTTCCCTGAGTTTAGCTCTTTATGCTTTTTTTTTTACGTGTGGGGAAAGTGTGTGTGTGTGTGTGTTTGTCTTTTGTCTCTGATAACATTTTAATGTTCGTTTCTTCATCCATACTTTTGTCTTCGGCTTTCGTGTTGTTTCAAAGTGCCTCGTTCTGCCATTTTTCACGTCATTTAATTTCTCCCCTAGTGCCTCCTGTATTCACTTGTTCTGTTGCCTTCAGTACTCTTTGCATTTCTACGGTAGTTTTAAAGCTTTTCTCTTTTGTACTGCTGTCTTTTTTCTTTCTTATCTTCTACTAAAGGATTGTCTTTCTCTCTTTCTCTCTTAATTGATTTTTATTTTTTATCACCAAATTACTTCCTCAGACTGTTTCATTTTCTTTGACTTCTGGTTCTTTTTGTTTCGTTCACATGCTTTGAGTTTGACTGAGACACATTTTTTCCGTCTCCGTCTCTCTTTGGTCCACTGCAGTGACTACAAACACACTCTGATCAGACAGCACACCACCTGACTTTTACTCTTTAGAGAAATCAGGCGGTGCTTCGAGTGGTTGGATCCAGACAGGTTTCCCGTCCAAATGTTTCACAAACTTTCCAAAAAGACGCTAAAATAATTTTGGGTAGCCCTTTATTTAAAGGGTACTTCCATTGAGCCTTCATGACACACCCATACGCAATGTATAAATCTTTTATAAAGGAGTGATGGAGGATTTATGAAAGGCTTATGTCAAAACTCGTGAGGTGACATTTGGAGGTTTTAGGTGCAGAGGTAACTTTGTGGTTTATCAGGAACACGACAAGCTGCAATTTTTTTGTCTTATTAACTTAAAGAGAGAAAAAAGAGAGAGGCTGATGAGGGAACGACTGTTTATAGCTGTTAGAACGTAAGTGAGAACAGGAACTTGTTTCGCCGACGTTCCACAACATTTAAATGTGACTATAAACGGATAAAAAGTGCGACATGTCTTTCTTTAATAAGTGAAAATGTGTAGTTGACAAACTGCTGTGGTATAAGCGGAATAAAGCACTTTGGGACATGCTGTTATAGGGAAAATCTAAAACTCCGCAGTGGTAACGGCCAAATCACACCCACCCCATCGTTGAAGCCCCATTTTGATGTAATAAATAGCTTCTACAACTACACTCATTTAAGAAGCTCATATGTCAGCTGAATGAATGATTTTAATGTCCTTTAACTAAAGTGGTTATGAAGCTCTAATGTACACCCTCTACAGTTTCACCCACTTCTGTATCAACTGAATATATGGGAATGGAAAGGATACTGTAAAGAAGGTGGCTCAAAGCTTCCTGAATGTGCTGCGAGTAAAGACAAACCTAATAACTTGCTAGATAAGGATAAAAAATGCTGCATAGTTACAATAGTTGTGAACAGTCCACTCATAATAATAATTTAGGGTAAGATAAAGTACATAAGACCTTTAATGTCACCTTATGAGTTTTGACATAAGCCTTTTGTAAGACCTGCTGCGTTGCCTTATAAAAGATTTATGCAATGCTTATGGATGTGTCATGAAGGCCCAATGTTGGGTACCCTTCAGATAAAGTGTTAGCGAATTTTGAAGCTCTGTGCATTTCCACCAACCACTGAAGGGGAGCAACACGATGATGTCATCAAAAGAGTTCCAGCAAAAAGCACACAGGCTGCGTCCCAAACCACATACTACCGTACTAAATAGTATGCCGAATAAGGACACAACCAATGGCAGACGCAGCCACAGTCTATCTAGTAGTCTATCAACTTTTTGCTCCTGGTTAGCCTCTGAGATAACAGCAGTGTCGCGTTGTCGATTGGTTGGCCATTATGAAAACTTTAAACTGCAGCGTCCTCTGATGGCTAAATATTTATCTGGGAGTTTTAATTGGATGGTTGCAATTTGCTTTTAATGCTGTCTTCGAGCTGTTATGTGTGCTCTATATAGAAAAACTAAAGATACATGCACGTAATAACCTGATCATTGTGATTATCAAAGGCAGCTTTATGGGATTTTTGTAATCCTGCTTTGACCAAAAATCACAAATTAATCTTTTTAATAAAAGACGAATGTTCTGTTTACTGTAAGAGCTGTGATCAGATTTTATACAAATCGAATCTACCACACAGAAGACATAATACAACACCTTCCTCTCTCTCGCTCTCTCATCAGTCTGTTCTTTTAATTACCTCCTTATTTATTGATCTCTCTCCATCTTTCTTTTTCTTTACTTCTCCCTTTTCCCTTCTATCTGTACTCTTCTATCACTCTCTCACATCGTCTCTCTCTGTGTGTCTGTGTCTCCGTCTCAGGGCCGAACCGCACGAAGCTGCAGGACATGTTGGCTAATCTGAGGGAGAATGAGGACCAGAGTCCTCTGCAGTCCTCCATCAGTCCTCAGAGTCGAACCAGCGTCAGCCGCTTCAGTGAACACGACAGCAGCCACCCTGATGAAGGTGCTCCAAACCTCGTACACTCATGAGACACTTTGGGCTAAAGTCACTTTGGGTTATTGATGGTGCAAAAGTTTGCATCCCCTTAGGACGAAATGCACACAAAGAAATTTGATTTATAGCAAGACGTTTAGTGTGTTAGGTTTCACGGATGTTCCTTCATCATCACATTAATGGCAAAAAAAGAAACCCCCCAAAAAACGGTCAATAGTGTTAATGTTACGATATTATAAACAAAATGATATCCTTTCAAAAGTTTGCGTCTCCCTTTCTGAATGTCAATCTCAAAATAAAGAAAGTTCTGCGTTTGTGCCGCAAAGAAGCGCTTTTTCAGTTTTTCTGTTTATTTTGGCATATATTTTTATGTTTTGACACATCCACATTTCATTTTTAACGTCTTGGACTTTTTTTGGGGGGGGAGATAAATTGTAAAATAGTGGTCCGTTTACCCTTTTTTCCCCACCCAGAAAACCATGGGGGATGCAAACTTTTGCACTCAACTATATGTCATGGTAATTTGCCAAATAAATATTTGCCACAAAAGCGACCCCACTTTAAAAAAAAATAAAAAATGGCAAACATTATTATTTCACATCCTTCTTCTTCGGTGGATGTGTTGTCGGGTTGCAGGGCATCTGTAGAGATGTGATGTCATCTATTCTCATTTTCCTGTGATCACATTATCACAGTATATAAACACACTGAATGAATTAGTGCCAAATGTATTTTTTTTGTAGTTATTAGATTATTTAATGTATGTAAATGTACTCTGTGTTGCAGTGGAGGCCATCACCTTCCCTCCTTCCTCGGGCAAATCGTTCATCATGGGAGGGGACGACGCGGTGGACTCGAGCGAGCTCGGCTTGGGAGAGCTGGCAGGACTCACCGTGGCTAACGAGGCCGAGAGCCTCGGTTACGACGTGAGTGTGAGGGAACAGTATGAAGTTTACTGTAGAGGGGGAAGTTAGAAGGACAGAAACTGTGAATACAGAAGAAATATAAACATTAATGATGAAACATGATGAAATATTTTTCATTCAAACCTTGTAGATTTATTTATTTAAAAAAATTTAAAACCTGCCGTGGAAAAAGGACGCAGCACAACCCACGTGACGACATGTTCCTCCGCGAGTAATCTTACATCCAGCACCTTTAAACTAAAATCATCACAAGTGCTGCCGAAACGAACAAGTTGTCACAATTTGGACGTTGATGAAATACTGAGTGACATCACAGAAATGACGGGTTCCCTTTTGAGTCCGGTTCCTCTCAAGGGTTCTTCCTCATGTCGTCTCAGGGAGTTTTTTCCGTCACTGTGGCTTCTGGCTTGTTCATCAGGGATCTAGATCTACATCCGGATTTCTCTAAAGCTGCTTTGTGACAATTTCTATTGTTAAAAAAAAAAAAAGATGTACTGATGAATTGAAAATATAAAGTTTGATTTCCTCACAAGCGCATACCAGCACAATAAATAAAATTTTATGGCACATTTTATGACGCATAACACAAACGAACAGACGCAGAGGTGATGGTAACACACAAAACTTTCTTTCCCCCTCCTGCTTCCAGATCGGCAATAATAAAGACGCCCTACGTAAGACGTGGAACCCCAAGTTCTCCCTGCGCAGTCACTTCGACGCCATCCGCGGCCTGGCGTTCCACCCCACCGAGCCTGTTCTCATCACAGCCTCTGAAGATCACACGCTCAAGATGTGGAACCTGCAGAAAACCACGCCTGCTAAAAAGTAAGCGCGCCCTCTGGTGTCTGGAGGCCAGAGTGCACTTCTACGCACCATCCTAGAGACTGATTTAAAAAAATTATAATAATGGATAATAAATATGATATGACATGATTGTCAGTGCTTTGTTTATTGTGATTAGAAATTGTCTTGACCACTTTTTATTTGTGTGTGTGTGTGTGTGTGTGTGTTACCTGAACAGGAACGCCTCACTGGATGTGGAACCTATTTATACCTTCAGGGCTCATAGGTAAAAGACTGTTACATAATGAACTGTGTGTGTGTGTTGGAGGTGTCTGGTTTACGTTGTCTAATCTGGTGTGTGTGTGTGTGTGTGTGTGTGTGTGTGTGTGTGTAGGGACGCTGTGCTGTGTGTGGTGATGAGTAACACAGGAGAGCAGTGCTACAGCGGCGGAGTGGACGGCACCATTCAGTGCTGGAACACGCCCGGTCCCAACATCGACCCCTACGACTCCTACCGTACGTCTCCTCCTCCTCCTTTCTTCTTCTCTCATTCCAGCCCTTCATCTCCTTCATTTATTTATACCTTATATATTTACACCAGCATTCAAAAGTGTGGAATCACCTGTCGTCATATTGCAGAATTGTTTTGACGGGGTTGTGAGCCGAGCCGTCGTATGACATTGCGGTGTTGCCAGGTCCAATGTCAAAATCCAAATGTGCTCTGTAGATTACCGTATGAAGGTGTTATGTTGTGCATCAGTGAGTCGGTTTACTCATATTCTCATAGCCGTTCTTTATTTATGACTATATCTGTAAAAACATGAGACCTTGGTGAAAGACCTGTTAAGGGAAACGTGAGAATGTATTCGATGGCGTTTTTACATTAGTAGCCATGCTGTTAGACCTGTATATCAGTGACTTAATATCAGTGCATAGGGTTTTTGAAAGGGCCTTAGTTTGAGTACTTGGCTCATTTTCTTTGTCGCGCACCTGGCAACCCTGTCAAATGGCAGTGTCGGCTGTGAAGGAGGCACGAATGCGTTCGAGAGAGATGCCGGCTGTAATGTTGGTTTATTTAGCAAAGAAATAACGCATAAGAGACGGAGATGGAGGTGGCATGATTGGGTTTTTCATCGAACGTGTTCCGCCAGCTACCTCCACAGCCGCAAGCAAATACGCAAACACAGAACCCGGAAATGAAACTGCCGCTCTTATGCAGTGACGAAAGTGACAATGTGATATTTGGACCAATCACAGACAAGGGAAGGTCTCAGAACAAAAGACCACCGTGTCTTTCTTGCTCAAAAGACGTCTTTTTGCGTAGAATACCGCCGGCTTTATGCTCTCCCTCACTCCCGGCCACGGGTGGCTGTGGCATCGTCGACCCCAGTTGTTGTTTTTGTTCTTTTAATGAACTTTGGATAATGACTCAATTAGTACGTCCCTCTATCCCTACTACTTTTAGTTAATATACTCACACTGTTTTGGACTTTTATTAGTAAAAGAGTGATGTCATCTATTAGTCTTTTGATCCTTCATTACTGAAATGAGAACAGCTCGTGGACTTTTTGGACCCTGCTGTACAGGACCGTGCACAGACATTTTGAGGGGCAGTGGCTCAAAAATAATGTGCGAAAATGGCGCAATAACACACACACATAATGTATTTATATTTTTTAAAGCAAGCAAAAAGGAGGGCACTTTGTGAAAGGGGCTCAAGCCTCACCTGAACCCCCCCTGCACGTCCCTGGTGCTGTAGGTGTGTTACAGCCGTAATGAAGTAGCTTTACACTCCTTTAGACTGAGATCATGAGGCGAGGGAAATGACTCGGCCGTGTTTTCTGTCTGTGTGTGTTAGAGCCGGGTGTCCTGCGGGGGGCGCTCTCAGGCCACACCGATGCCGTGTGGGGGTTGGTACACAGCAGCGCTCACCAGCGCCTCCTGTCCTGCTCAGCTGACGGCACGGTGCGGTTATGGAACGCCTCCAACACCGAGCCGGCCATCGCCATCTTCAACGAGAACAACGGTAAAAAGAAAAAAAAAAGAAGGCGCTTTTACTGTGTTTAATAGAAAATTGTGAAGAAACATCTCTAAGGATGTTTGTTTGTTATCACTTATGTTATAGTGTGTGTTTAGTATTGTAAATGTGTGTGTGTGTGTGTGTGTGTGTTTTATTACTCAGACTTGGGCGTGCCCTCCTCAGTGGATCTGGTGTGCAGTGAACCCGCCTGCATGGTCACTTCATTCACCAACGGCAAAATCGGCCTCTTCAACATGGAGACGCAGCAGCTAGTGCAGAGCCTGGAGTCCACCACTGAGCCTGGTACAATCTCTCGCACACACACACACACACACGCGCACCCACATTGAAGCATTCATTATTTAAGGCATATACACCAGCGTTCAAAAGCGTAGACTCAGGGTTTATCAGTCATATAAAGTGCATTTAGTTTCAGATCATCTATAAAATGATTGTAATGTGATTCTGTAGCTTTCAGATCATTTGTATTCAGCTGCAAAACATCATGTGTCCAGAATCATGACTCTAAAATGACTATGAAAGTTTTACAGCATCAAGAGTGATGTTCATATAAACATTAATACCCAGAATGCCTCTTTTTTTGGAGAGCGGTGATCAAATCTTGAATCTTAAATCTTGAATCTTAAATAATAAACTGGAATTATCTATGTGGAGTCATTTCTCCTTTATCGTTACATTTTTATCATTTCACTTTTTAAATAAATCCCTAAATACTTTAAACATCAAACAGAACGTGTAAAAAGAGTTTTAGGTGTGAGGTTTATATTAGATATATTACATCTACTACAATGTAGAAGAGTTTAGTGAATAGAATAATCACTGCTCATTAAATATGACCACACTTTTGAACGCTAGGGTACCTCTTTGTATTGCATTCTGTGTGAGTCTTATTTATTAATTCTTTAAAAGATCAGAACCTTTGTTTTGATTTGTGTGCAGATCCAAAAGGAAACCACATGCTGAAAACACAATAATAATAATAATAATAATAATAATAATAATGTAACACTTAAATGTCTTGATTTGAAACATGCAGAACAATATTAAGTCAAGCTGCTGTTGCTTTTTATGCAACAAGCATCTGTCTTTTATGGTTCTGTCCTAAACGCTAGGGTTCTATAGAGAAGAATTCTATATAGAAGAGCATTCTAACAGCAATGTTCATCAGAAGAACCTTAAAGAACATGTGGTTTGGGACGGCGCACATAGCAGAGGTGTGGACTAGGGTCAGACTCAAGTCACAGATTTAATAAGTTCAAACTTATAACATAAAAAAAGATTTGACTTTGAGCTTAACATGACTTTCTTCAAAGGGTTCTTTGGATAGTTAGAGGTTCTTGGCTTTCTAAAAGGGTTCTTACTCAAGTCCCTTGCTGATAGCGAAACACTCTGTTGAATGGTTCTACATAGAACCATTGAGTTCCCCCAGAGGGACAACTGAAGAACCCTTAAGGGCCTTTTTTTTCTAAGAGTTTACGACGAATGAAGGTTTAATGATAGTAGAGCTCTTCACTCTTTAAAAAAAAAAAGAAAAGAAGAAGGTAAAATCTAGAACCTTTAAGGATTCTTTGGCTGTCCCACTGAAGGAACCCTTAAGGGTTCTAGATTTGACCTTTTTTTTGAAGTCAACTCGTGAGGAATGCAAATAAAGGTTTAATGATGTTAGAGCTCTTCACACTTAAAAAAAAAAAAAAAAAAAAAAAGGTCAAATCTAATACCCTTAAGGATTCCCCCAGAGAGACAACTGAAGAACCTTTCAGGGTTCTAGATTTGACTTTTTTTTTTTTTTTTACTTGATTTGACTTCGGGAACTACTTTACTTACTTTGTTCGGGTTCCAGCCCCAGTCCACGCATCGAGTCGCAGTATTTTGACACTTTTTTCTTTTAAGGTTAATTTTAAATTAACTGGCCAAATAAATGAATTTACACTATTTTGTTTTATTGTTGTTTAATGGCGCTGTATTAAAACTGTATTGTTGTGGATTGAGGAGTTTATAAAGGTGATAAACAAACCTTCATTATTTATGGACATTTTATATATTAGAGTTACTCTGATGGTGTTAAACACATTCTGACTGTAACTCAAGCTTTATGAACAGGAACTTGAGAGTCAAGCCTTGAGACTCGAAATATTGACTTGTTCCCACTTCTGGTACACAGATACAGTGTGCTTTTCATTTCTTTATTTACGCCTCCTCATTTCTTTAATGACACCTCCTCATTTCTTTAATTACGCCTCTTCATTTCTATAATAACGCCTCCTCATCTCTTTATTTACGCCTCCTCATTTCTATAATTACGCCTCCTCATTTCTATAATTACGCCTCCTCATTTCTTTAATAACGTCTCCTCATTTCTATATTTACGCCTCCTCATTTCTTTAATAACGCCTCCTCATTTCTATAATTACGCCTCCTCATTTCTATAATTACGCGTCCTCATTTCTTTATTTCTTGAATAACGCACATTAATGCACATCACACACTTAAATGTTTGTTTTAGTCTTATCCAAAATTCTACTATAACTTCTCATGTGCACATTTTTATTTAAAGTCAGACACATTTTAATTGACTTTTATCCAAGGTTTTTATTTCTACCCATTGTTTCTTATTTAAATGTATATCAGTAATTTTGTATTAGTGCTTCTTATTATCGCATCATTTATTAGAATCAGTTTTGATGGCGAGGTGGATGATATAACATGCTCACGTCACACAACAGGCAACATTTGGGAATGTGATGAAGTCTTGAGGACTGTCCCAAACGCTCGCTTCTACGCCCCCGATCACTCGCGCACCTCGACGACGTCACCAAAGTGCGCACTTGGAGGAGGACCGCAGGGCTTAGGGCGCTGTTTGGGACAGATCCTGAAAATAACACAATAAAATAACCACCATCAAGAGGTCATGTTCGAACAGATTCAATGAGTTCCACCTTTTGGGATGTTCTATTATTTATTTTATTTTTTTATGGCTGATGCTCTAACAAGAACACTACACTCTTTGAAAAAAAGCTCAAATCTAGAACCCTTAAGGGTTGTTCGGTTGAACCCTTAAAGGTTCTGTGTGGAAACCGTCAACAGAGTGTTTCCCTATCAGAAAGGGTTTTGAGTAAAAAGAACCCCTTGAAGAACCCTTTTTGTGTAATTAGACATGAATTTATACAGAAATAATTTCATTGGTAAAAGATTATGTAAATAATTTGCAATGTTCCTGAGTCTTTACCTAAGACACATTTATGGATTTAAGTTGTACATAATAAATGTATTTTCCTCATAATGAAGCATAATGACCATTCGACCCGAGACTTGGAGCCCAAAACGCACAGAACCGTCACCTAGACTTTCTCACATTCGTGCTGATAATGTGTATAAACACAACAGCCACTGTACAGATCCTCAATCTTTTCTACACTCCATCTATAGGTTCCATCTAGCACCCTAAAGGGTTCTTCAATTTGTCCCTTTGGAGGAACACAGGGTCTTCCTTTCAAAAAAGGTCCCAATAGAACCCATATAGAAAGCTAAAACCCTCCGAGGAACCCGATTTTCTAAGAGTGTAGTGTTTATAATATAACTGTATAAACCACTCACTACACACATCTTCATTGTTTTATTATATTTATATTTTTGTCCAGCATATTTTTATGATTATCTTTTATATATATATATATAATTCTGGAATTATTGTTGACACCAGCAGCAAGAAAAAAAATCCTTTTACATCTCGCACTTGGCGAATAAATATTCAGATTCTGAGATTCGGGATAACGAATTCAGTACTGATGGGCTTTACTGAATAGGAACCCTTACAAGTACTTATGCTAGTATTAATTGAACTTATTGTGTGTCTCGGTCTGTACCTGACAGAACCTTCAGTTCCACTCTGCACATTTAATAGAGATTTGTTAGATTTATTTTGTTACGCTAACACTGAATCCCAGCCTCACTGCGATACTGCATGCTTTACATGATCCTAAACCTGATTTAATTTGATCAGAAGCTTATCTGTAAATTATAGGCGGGGCCTAAAGCGAGCGAGAGATAGCGTGTGCATGTGAGATGTTTATGACCTGCTGATGTTAGTGAGGATCATTTTGAGGACTGTATTAACTGATATGAAATGTAGAATTATTCAACAATAACAATAATAATGTAATACTACTACTACTAAAAATAAAAATACAATAATAATAATAATAATAATAATAATATTAAGAGGTAAAAGAACAATAGCCTTGTTATTATTATTAATTTAATGTAAATTATATTATTGTTATATTAATACTACTATAATAATGATATTGAGGACTGTATTAACTGATATGAAATGTAGAATTATTCAACAATAACAATAATAATGTAATACTACTACTACTAA
>JAOUQW010000031.1:1382195-1394431 GCA_028565825.1 Olivaichthys viedmensis | reverse complement strand
GTTTATATTAGATATATTACATCTACTACAGTTTAGTGAATAGAATAATAATTGATTATATGATGCACTGCAATGTTCGACATTATTATTACAGACACTTCAAAGTTTATATTTGCCTCAGATTTGCTTCTTTTAATTAATAGTCGTAGTTTAATTTCTAACATTTGCACATGTCTTTAAACCTGTCAGCTTATTTCTTCATTTATTTAATGCTGCTGTCAATTGTACTGTTTATTGTGTCCTGAATTACAAAAAATATATATTTGATATTGTTATAAGTTTATCCAAGTTTATCTTTAAAGGGACAAAAGACGGCCAAAAGAAAATAAATGTAACTATCGATACATCAGATCATACAGTTGTCTCCAGAGCAAGATTTCCCAGTTTCCCACTTGGGAAGTCTCTCCTAAAAATTCCTCTTGAAGGTGGAAGTGAATTTCGAAAGACCACAAGCCACAAATTTGTGGCTGGGCTGTTTCAAATTTGTTTACGAGCTAGGAAGTCGAATATCCGATTGAAAATGTAGACTATAACTCTGCACTCTGACTTTCTTCATATCAGCTGTACGGTGGAACTTCGTCTTTCTTGTAGGATGCACAAACAAAATGCTAAGGTTACCTAGCTACACATTAACGTTAGCTGGACCATATTGAACGTTAGCTAGCTACTTTACTTTAGTCTGACACCTCCTGAGGCTGAGTGGACGAGGAACTTGTCTCTAGCATTTATTATTACCCACAAATGCTGTACAACTCATGATTGGTTGCTTGCGGTGAGGATTCCCCAATGATTGTATGACGTATTTGCATGATGCATGCTGGGTATTATAGTACCGGGCCATTGACCGATATAGAAAATCATGAATTCTGCCAAAGCCCTGATGCTGAGCGCTATAGAACGCGGCAAAACATCACAAATAAGATTAAAAGCTAGTTGTTTTTTTTAAATACAGTATTGCAGTAATATTGTAAACTGTGATAAAGTTTAGGCAATTATCATGATTTAAAAATTGAATATCGACACATTCGTACTGGGGATTGGCCTGAAATTCCCATTTTTTTCCATTTTTTAAAGTCATGTTCCTATAAAATTATTTAAAAGGAATATTTTCACCTTCACACCAATAGTGCCTTAACGAGTGAAGATGTTAAATTTACAGAGTGTTAAAAGATGCTTTATAATGGATTTGAGTTGAAGAGCACAGCCTCCAGAAAGGTCAGTTAGTGAGTCACACACACACAGTTGACCTTTATAGTGTTATATGTTAATTCAGGAAGGCTGAGGAAGTCTTTGTGAATAATTAATATCGGTGCTTTAGCATTCGAGATTAAGAAGCCCTTCTGTCTATGAACACATGCTGGTATTTTATTTTTCCTCATCAGGTGCATCCTGTCAGATTAACAAAGTGCTGAGTCACCCGACTCTCCCCATCACCATCACGGCTCAGGAGGACCGCCACATCAAGTTCTACGACAACAACACGGGTAGGGCTTCGGTTCTGTCGCCTCTCTCTGGCCTTTATTCCAAACAGAATTAACCCTCATCGGGTGGTTTGGAGAACTCCAAGTCGAGTGATGTTAACCAATCATAGACGTCTGTTAGGTAATGTATAGAGAAGCCAAGCACATTGCCAGATGTTGAGTGACCTGCAGCTGGAAAAGGCGCAGCGATCGAGTGCACAAGGTACAAAAGAAGCATGTTTCGACCGTCACAGTCCAGATCCAGAACTGTTCTGTGACGGGGGAGATTTCAATAGTGGATAATAATTGGCAATGACGAAAGCAGCAGTCAGATTGAACGCAAATACAAAATTTGTCTGCCGAAAAAGGCAATCGGCAAGAATTGTCTTGCAATGGCGGTTCATTTTGCTCCACGCCGAGCTCATCTAGCTTAATTCAACCCTGCGAATGTGTGAACCTTAAAAGCGTGAGCCAATATAAAAGAGGACGCGCTTTGGGCTCTTCTTTCTAATACAAAATACGAAGGCATTGATTATCATTAAGTAGCACACACACCTGACTTTTGCTTTGCTGTTTTTCTTAATGTCGCTCGTGCAAAAAAAACAATCTAGCCAACCATCAAAATCGTTTAAATCATCGCTTTTGCTCCACCCCAGTGCTTAAGGTGCAGTTTGTCATTTTTCTAGAAGTGTTTTAGACTTGTAATAATCACATACGTAGTTTTAACAGAGGGGGTCGGTTGGAGGGAAGGTAAAAGGCTTGTCGATGTTTTTATTGCTTACATCAATTTACCTCACTGTCAGTAGAGGGCTCTAAACATTACAAACTGCACCATTGATACTGGTTTGAAGAACTGGATTGTAACATGAGACTATACCTGGCTACTTTTTATTTATTTTTTGCCAGCTGCCGGGTCATTGGATAAGAGCTGAAGTGTTTGATTCTGTTTTATGATCCCAACAGGAAAATTGATCCACTCCATGGTGGCCCATTTGGACGCCGTTACGAGCCTTGCTGTGGATCCAAACGGGCTGTATTTGATGTCTGGAAGTAAGTGCCAGGACACCGCGTCTTCACTTTTACGGGGGGTCTAAGTGGGCCAAATGGAGAGGGAATCTGACGTTAAGTGACTTACTACCATAATAATATTAAACATAATATTGCTTTGTAACTTTAACCATCTTTCAGGCCACGACTGCTCAATCCGACTGTGGAACCTCGAGAGCAAGACGTGCATCCAGGAGTTCACGGCCCACCGCAAAAAGTTAGACGAGTCCATCCATGATGTGGCGTTCCACCCATCCAAGTGCTACATCGCCAGCGCTGGAGCCGACTCCCTCGCCAAGGTTTTCGTATGAGCCGGGAACAGCCCGCCTCCTGCAGCCCTGCCTGCTGGCACAGACTGGCCAATGGCAGAGCGCCAGGAATTGGCTGGGGACCAATGAACGGGAGCCCGTCTGCCCGGCTGCCTCCTTTCCTGTCCTGTTTTTTTTAATGGATATAAGCTGAGATCGCGGCCTCAAGCCCCTCTGAGAGCGATCGGACTATGGACAAATCCAGCAGAAGGTTTAAGGCCTGGGAAACGAGACAGGAGAAGGGCGCTTCAGGGTGATTCGGTTCCCTAAGTACCTCCTCTAGAATCCAGGCAGGCCTGGGTGCACATAAGCAACTCTACATGGACGCTTCCACAACCAGGAACCATAGCCAACCCTAGGTCTAAATAAGAGTCACTGAAGAGGAAAGGAACGCCGCGGCCCAAACAGCACTGGTATTTTGAGTCAGTGTCACTGTTGTGTAGCATTAGCGACGCTCCTGTTTTCTCGTCTGTCCTCCTTTCCTTACTCCTTCAGCCAAGTGCTGCGTTTTCCTCATGGTTCCCCCAGCCTCTTTTCTACCTGTGGACCGATGACCTCTGGGGGAAGCTGCAGAATAAAAGGCTAGCTCCGGGTGCGTCGTGGAGGACTTTTCCTCTTTCTCTCTCTTTCTTCTTCCACGACTGATATACGATGATCTACCTACCTTTCGTTAAGTTTTTTTTTCCTTTTTAAAAATGTTCATTGACAATATGTGCCTTTGCTGCAGGAAAGGTCTTGAAATTATTTTACCGAGCTTTTTTTTGTGAGGGCTTGGCAAAGGGACGTTAGGCAAAGAAATTCAGGCTGGGTAGGACCTCGTTGTCCGTTTTAACCGTATAGTACGTTGGATGTATAATTACAAATGCGTATTAATAAACAAATATATATATTCAGTCTTAAACCTTAACATTCAGTGGGAATTTTGAGTGCTTTTTTTGATACTTTATTGAAGTGTGTGTGTGTGTGGTATGCAGTGAACTTGCAGTGCTGGCAGTTTTAGAAACCCTAATAAGTGAAACCTCTCTTGTCGTCCATGATATCTGGATACAAGTTGAAAGCATAGATTATCTCATATCTACAAATAAACCAAGGGTTGTCGACTATAGATGTTTTTTCCTAGTGTTTTATCACGCTATTTTATATAAAATGATTTTATTGACCAACTATCATACACTGAAGCAGATGCTATTGGTTTAGAGGTAAGAACTTGACGGCTTGGTCACTTGACCAAAATCCAAAGGTTACACTTGTGCAGTTGTGAGACAAGGTTTCTGAATGCTTTGGAATGATCTGCATGAACGGCTCCTGAAATGTGATCTGAAATTTCATCAAAATTCATCTAATTAATAAAGACGGTCTTATTTAACAATCAACACGCACAACGTTTCAGTGTGCAGTATCTTTATTGAGCAACTGGTTCGAGGTCATTGGTGGTAAAAGTGTGGCGTGTGAGTGAGAATCTCATGAATAATGATCTCTTGCAATGGGCGTAATTGGAGCAAGATGGTCCAATCAGGTTCAGGTTTTGGTTTGACCTGCCTTGCCGTATAAAACTACACACTTTTGGTTACTTGCTTTTCATAACCAAGTTATGTTCAAGTGTAACATCACCTGGTCAAAGGGGATTTTGACTGATGGGTCTGAGAGGGGGTATTCCGTCATCCAGGTCATCTCGTCGTAGTAAGTCTTGACGACTGGACTTGTTTAATCATGAAGACTTTTCTCCACTCGTCCGAATGGTGGGGAATCTCTGCTATTTCAAAACTGTGTGTTTCACACCTGCGACATCATGAGAAACACATGATACTGTGATCTGGAGGTGTGAATTGGCGTGAAACCGTCGGGGTAAATGGGTGATACATTCTCAGGAAAAAGGTACTAAATGGTACCCGTAAGGGTATATCCTGTGTACCTTTAGTGTACATATTTTACCTGGGAAAGTCAATGTGGTGTAACTTTATTTAAAAATCATTTACCTTAAATCAGTGGTTCGCAACTCCTGTTCTGGAGACCCACTGCCCTGAAGAGTTTGATATTTTCCCTTCTGATGACACACCTTATCCACCTGATTATCAGCTAATTATCAAGCTTTTAATAAGTTGGATCAAGTGTGTTGGGAGTAGGGAAATCGTTAAACTGTGCAGGACAGGCTTGGAGAACCATTTCTTTCAATTGAATGACCTAACTTCTATTGAAATGCTGCAAAATTTAAACCAGGCCATTTAACCAAGACGTCCCAAAGATGTATAAGAGCTGCACCATTTTGCACAGAAAGAACAGGCCTAAATGATTATTGTTCCAGGTGAGCAAACGTACTTCTTCACAAAATGTCTTTCAAATCAACCCGAGGTGACCTACAGAGGGTGTTTAATACTTACGATGGATGGTCTCTTTGTCAGATAATCCTGTTGAACCGCTTTAACTATCAATTATCCATTTACATCACATTATATTAATTTGGCATACACTTTTATTCAAATGCACTTACAAATGATTTCAATCTAAGCATCTAGCTGAGCAGTTAACGCTTTTGCCAACAGTGGCTCTGGGATTTGACCTCATAACCTTCTGGTAACCAGCACAGAAGATCTGGGCTACCACTGCTAATAAAGAAATAGTTAATACTCAGCCCAAATGTTTGGTGTCTGATGCTTGCTTTGGTTTTTCAGTGGAACGTACGAGGCTAAAGTAGCTGTTATTTTTTGCAAAATTGGTTATTTAAAAATGAGATTGCGCAGCTTAACGATGTCATTTGAAGAAAGTAGGCTATATGAAGATTTGGGCATGTATTTTGGGTGAGAGAGACACCGAACATGTCTTGGATGATCGACTAATCTTTTAAATCCATAGAGAATTTTTATATATATAAATATGTTGCCATCTGTATTTACACATATCCCTCAAGTTGAGATGAAGATGAACATTTAGTTAAAACTAGATCAAATCTGAAGCTCAGAATAAACCCTGAGTCTCATTTTTGGTCATGTGTTTTAATCTTTAATGTTCTTTTTGGCCTTTTAATCCAGCCACATGTGGGCCAGAACATTTCTTCATCCACTTTATCTCTTGGACGGATTCCCGTGAGGAATTCATTAAATTAAGTTATGCTTTAATTTCCATTTCATAACTCTGAAGGTCACGCACTCTGAGTGCGCACGCTCACACTCACACGCACACACACACACACACACGAGTCGGGCTGGGGAGCTGAGGTAGAGAGCAGCAGGGTGCTGTTGATCATGGAGGTCCATCATCAGAGCCGGCCGACCTCAGTGGGCTTCGAGCCGCTCAAGTCACGACCCGATTTGACCTTTAACCCCGGGGGCCGACCCGCCAGCACCAACATGGGCAGCGCGGTTCAGCAGCAGGGCTATCTCGCCAGTGTGTGGCTCAGCAAGAAGGAGAAACTGGAGCACGTAAGCCTCCATCTCTCTCTCTCTCTACTTTTTTTCTTTTGTATCTATATCTCTCTCGGCCTCGGGGTCATGAACCTATAGCATAACCTCTGTCTGTTTCTGCCTGATGGAGTCTTAATCATTCACTTTTCATGCTGTGTTAATGACATAATCACTGTAAGGAGATGATGAGTGGAATTATAGAGCGTCATGTGGAGGGTCGTGCCCCTTCAAGCCTTATACGCTGGGGTTAAATTGGGATTTCATTCAATTTCTTTATCATTATTATTATTATTATTATTATGAAGTTCTCAACATTGATATAATGGAAATATGATTTAAACAAGTTTTTGACATTCATGATTCTGTCCTGAGGGCTTAATTTAGATAACTATAATGGTCGTCAGACCTTAATTCTTTTAGTATTCATTCAGTTTTGGCTTTAAAATAATATCAAAATATCATTCTTTATACTGATACACGGTGCAGTAAAGTCTTTAAGCTGTCAAAAACGTTTTGCTTTATTGATTAAATAACTTGCCTTTAATGAAGCAAAACCTTTTATAATTTTGAAACAAGCAGTGTGCAACTGTTTATTATTATTATTATTATTATTATTATTATTATTATAACTGCCATTATATTTTTATTATTATTATATTTGCCATTAATACTGGCAAATTGAACATGTTTGGCTTTATTGATCAAATAACATTTGCCTTGACTGAATGAACATTTTACAACTTTAAAACAAAAGCTTTTTTCTACAAAGCAGTGTGAAACGGTCTTTTATTATTATCATTATTATTATTATTATTATCATTATCATCACCATTATGCCATGCTATTTATATTTCTGGAGATACTGGAGATTAGCGCTTCCCCCTCCAATTTAACCTGAATCAGATCCTGCATGGCCTCATTCTTTTATGTTCATTAATATATAGCTGGTAACGATTAGGTTCTCGTGATCCAGCGTCCCAGCACAGAGACGTGGTCTGACTCTGCAGCTCCAGATCTGCTGCCCTGCCACACTTCTGCACTCAGCAAAGCGCTCTCTCCCTCTGCAAACTCGTTTCACGGCTCGACGCTTTTATCCTTCCATCGCATACCTGATTAAACCAAATGAGACCGACCGGAACCTTTAAGGCTAATTCACTGCGTTTAAACGAGAACACGGTCTGGTGTGTGTTTCGAGGTCTATAGCTTTTTGTGGCATGTAGTAATTTTTAAAAGTCTCTCTGGACCTGAAATAATCAAATCATTTTAAACATGACTTTACGATTTACGATATTGCCATGCAAACGGATCTCACTATTTTCTTCATTTTTCTACAATTACATTTACAGTGTAATCTGCATTTTTCCGGCCCGGTAATTCGCTCCGCCCCCAGACGAAACAGAGCCGCTCAGTTCTGCTCCTTTTCCCTAAAAGCAACTCGCAAGGCATTGGTAGTTTTAACAGAGGGGGTAAAATCTTGAAGCCGAACAACTTCCTTCCTCAGCACAGTTTGGTGTCAATGCAGCATCGTTGGACTCGGGTATAGGGCGTGCCTCATGAGTTGCCTTTTAAGGAAAACGGGCAGAACTGAGCCGTTCTGTTCCGTCTGGGGGCGGAGCTAATTTCAGGGCCAGAAAAATGTCAAACAGAAGCCTAAAATGAAGAAACATAGTCAGATCTATTGTATTGCAATATTGTGAATAACACTTACTTTAGTTTTTCTAAAGTATCTTTGAAATGGTGTGATTATTACAGTTCTAGAAAGACTTTTTAAAATTGCAAACTGCACCTTTAATGTTTTAATATGAACTTATTCTGCTGTTTTATGAAACTGGTTATGTACAAATGGTGTTACTGAGTCTTCTAAGGCGAGTGTGTGATGATTTAGACAAGCTTCCATTACTTTTTAGCTACATTAGCCTCGTGCAAAACTAAAGAAGCAAACTTTGGACACCAAACATGTCTTGGCAGTAATAATTCAGAGTGCATTTGTTTCAATAAAGCCACTTTAAAGTCGTACAATCTTCAGACTCCGATCTCATGGCGAGATATTAGTCGTGATTAATACAATATCTAGATCTATTAACCACAATTTCTTTAATGCATCATATGTTATACTGATCTTATCTGACTTTTATTGCAACACTCAGAAATTACTTGTCGGAAGCGCAATTCAGTCTTTATTTCAACTGGAAGTACTTTGAAAGAAACCCCTCATTTGTGACGCAGCCGAGTGTAAAAGAAAAAAAGAGAAAACAAAGGTGTTGAAATGAGAATAGAAGTAATAAAACTTGCTAAAACCAAAATATAACAATAAAATTGAAGCAGTTAAACAAGGAATAAAACACTCAGCAAAAACAGGTACAAATGAAAAGAAAAGGATTATACGTTTATGATGATGGATTTAAATGGAGCAATGCACAAAGACTTACAAGCTGCCAGACTTATAAGTTGCGCCTGTTTGAAAAATCTTTCGCGTCACGCAGCAGATTCGAGTCACTTCCTGGTTCTCTATTCCGCACATGGACGCCTCCTCAGCTGTGAGCCGAGCCGTTCGTTTGCAGAGGCTGTACTCCGAACCTGAGATGCCCTGTTGCCATGGAAATCAATAGTAAGTGCCAAAAACGGAGCGAGAGGGAGTTTCGGATCGGAGTTTGCTTTTCAGCAGAGCGGATTGAGGCTTTGTGTACAAGTCCCGAGAACGGGCCTGAGAATGAGGAGCTGTCAGTGAGACAGGCGGCAGCTGTCGACCTGCCACTCGACTCTCGTCTCTGTTTAATTAAGGGTTTGAAATCGCGATTAGAGCGGCGATTAGTGAAGGTTAGCACAGGAGATGTAGTAAAAGATGATGCTGAATGTACGGCAGCCTGCCACATCCTTATGTTCATGACATGGCTTAGTCAATTAGTGCTCTGAGAAGTCCATTGTTACTTATTTTATCTTAACACTGTTAGGTAAACAAGTACAGGTTCATTCTTTCCCCTAAATGTTCCCCTTAAAGTTGAACGATGCTCCTTAAAATACTAAATGTACATTAAAGCGGCAGTTTGTAATGTTTGGAGCCCTCTGCTGCCTGTGAGGTGAACTGCAATTGCAATAAAAACATATGACAAGCCTTTTATTCTCCTCCTCAACCAACTGCACCACCTGAGCAGCTCTGCTTCAGCTGGGGGCGGAGCTCATTTCCAGGACAGGCCTAAAATTAGTAAACTAGCCAGATTCGTTGCACGAAAATTTTACAAATCCCAGTTTTTCCTACGGTCTCTTTAAAATAATAGGATTATTATAGATTTAGAAGCACTTTTAAACATGACAAACTGCACCTTTAAGTTTAGGCCGAGAAGCAGGATTCGTGGTCGTGGCTTTTAAGGAAAAGAGGCAGACCTGAGCAGCTCTGGTTCAGCGGGTGTAGAGCTTATTTCTGGGCCGGAAAAGATGTAAACAGAAGGCTTAAAGGAGCCGTTTTTAATTTTTAGAGCCCTAGCTGAAGGCGAGGTGAATTACATTTATGATAACAGCATTAAAATAAAAAAAACCTTCCTTCCCCTCAACCAACCCCACCCCTTGAGGAGCTATGGTTCCAGCTCTGGGGGCGGAGCCTATTTCTGGGCCAGAAAAAAGTAAACTGAAGCCTGAACTAAAGGAGCCAGACAGATCAGTTACATGGCAATATTGTTAATCACATTTTTTCCAAGGGGCAGATTATTACAGTCCTTGAAACACCTTTAAACCTTACAAACGGCATCTTTAAGGATGTAAAAACAAACGTTTGAACCTTTAAATCCCAGTTTAGTACCTTTTTTTCCAAACCAACCTTAAGCTGATGTTGTGGAGAAAGAGGTTATTGATAGCTTTGCACTGCTCCGAAAAGGCTAATATGCTCACTCTGCACAAGCTACTGGAGAGATTTTAAAGTATGATGACTGCATCAGATGTTTAAAAGATGTGCTCATCTGAATGGTTTATTCACACAGTCACTTCTTGTATTTTAAACGGACTGGTTATGGAGGAGAGGTTATTAATAACTCTGCCGTGTTTAAAAAGGCTAATATGCCGTCTCCGGCAGCAGTCAGAGTGATCTATAGTATAGTGATATGCAATAGAACTACATTAAAGGTTTAATTAAGCATTTTGCAGTGATGTGCTTATCTAAACACACTATTATAATATACTGCTGAGCCTACACCTGTGTGTGAAAGTGCAATCAGCATAAATTAGCATAAATCTTTTCATCTGTAATGTTTAGCCCTTGAGAGTTTAATGGAGCATCTGAACAAGTCCCGCACATCATAAGGCAGGAACCCTGTGTGGCTTGTAGAGTAAATGATCCTGTAGAGAAATTGTGATGGATACAAATGCGTGAAAATGGACATGGACGCTTCACCTTGTGAACGAATATCTCAATATTTATATCCCTAATCTACCACACTTAATAATTATACGACACAATATAATATTTAAGTGAAAACATTTCAATCAAAGGCAAATTTATCCCATGCATTTTACAAGATTATAATCAAATCATTATAATCATACCTATTGCTAGACATATTTATAATAATATTATTATATTAATTATAATATTATATTAAATATAAATTATATAAAATTTTAATTATATTAATGCATTGGCTTGCATGCAGGCATATACAGTATTCCTTGAAAGAACAAAATTGTGTCTAATGTCTAAAAATAGGTTTAATAATTTGTAGAAACATTTTGGGGTGGAGAAATATGAGATACAGCATTTTGCCTATATTAAAGATGTTTTGCTTTGTAGAAATAATTTATTTTTAAGTTATCCTTTTTCTTTTTTCTTTTTTCTCTTTTCTCTTTGGAGCCCAACTCTAGAGGAGCATAGTAGATCAAATGATTCTATATTAAATATGGTAATGTCTGTAAAATAAAATCCATTATTTCTTTGTGGTATTTCATTTAGCGGTTTAATTTAATTTCCTCAATCTACAAATCAAATAAGTACGTAACATAAAACATAAAACAAAACATGATCAAACAAAAGATTTATAACATAAAATAACATGAAACGTACGACATGACATTAAAAACAAAACAAATCAAACGTAAAACAAAACCCAGCAAAACATAAAAAAACAAAGCCCATAACATAAAGCGAGCAAATCATTAAAACATATAACATGGCAAAACATCCCATTCCATGGAAACCCCTGCATTCATTTATGAAAGATTTAGTTTTACAGAGAAACATTAATATATTTCATTTTGTACACTTTATTCCCAACAGCATAAAAAAAAAAAGCCGGACTCATCATCCCTCTGATTGATCACTGTTTAATACAGTAAATTACGTGGCTTGGGTGATAAAGGTATAAAGGTGATGATTTGGACAGCAGAGGGCACTACTGTCCACCTCAAAATCGATCATTGGCGTAGAAAAGAAAATAAATATTTCTTCTGTTGACTCGTGCTGCATTGTGCAGACAGTAGCTCTCGCCCCGAGCACACGGCCGTCACGGCTCATAAACATCATCATTAGCCTTCAGAATGATGCTGAGTTTGGACTGTTAACCTCCGACCGTCCACTGCTGCTCACACACTCGGCACATTCTGCACTTCTTGTTCCCCCTGCACATGTTTTTTTTAATGTGCAATTTAGTGTTGCATCAATTTCAATCTGTAATCGTGCTGGACATTTATCGACTGGATATGAAGCGATCATTTCTTTCCCCCACAAAGGTTAATGAATCGGACTGGAGAGAGAGAGCCTGAGGTTCTGAGGTTCTGCTGTTATGTTTACACACGGCTGCACGTTTGCTCAAGTGAAGTAACTCACATGAAGTAACTCAGCAGTGATGCATTGCCATGTGAACTTGAGGGAGGTTTGGATTCTTCACACTGCCTTATGGAGGGTGTGATGAGGCTGGGTTTCTTTGTTCTCATCGTGTGTGTGTGTGTGTGTGTGTGTGTGTGGTGTGTGTGTGTGTGTGTGTGTGTGTGTGTGTGGGGTGTGTGTGTGTGTGTGTGTGTGTGTGTGTGTGTGTGTGTGT
>JAOUQW010000031.1:1370238-1382095 GCA_028565825.1 Olivaichthys viedmensis | reverse complement strand
AACCATTTCTGTGTTGATTTGGATGTTTATTTGGGGTCATTGTCTTGTTGAAAGATCCATCTACAGCCAAGTCTTAACCTCCGGGCAGAGGCAACAAGGTTTTGGGGTAAAATATCCTGGTACTTAGCGAAATTGTTGATGAAAGCAATCTTTACAAGAGCCCCTGGACCACCAGCCACAAAACAGCCCCAAGGAATCAATGATCCACCTCCTTATTTTACACCGTGTTTGGGTGAAGGTCTGTGGTTTTCCCATACTATTGGGCTATTTTCGACTTGCTGCCGATTTGCAAGCCAAATAGATAAGCTGGATGTTTAAAAAAAAAATGCAAACAGTAAAGTCATGGTCCATTATGCATGAATATGGGCTGCGGTTATGATTAAAATGTAGTGAATTAACAAGAGAAATGGTGTATCCGTAGAAATAAGGTATTGTAACGATAGTAAATGCATGTGAAATAAAAAACAGTAGGCTACTTTTTCTGTATGAAAATGTGCGTGTTGTGTGTACATTGATTTACTCATTCTCTTAGCTGTTCTGTGTTTATGACTATATCTGTAATAATACGAGACCATTTTAGGAGCTTGATGAAAGAACGGTTTTGTGTGGTTTTAATACTCCTGCATTTAAAATGTATTGTGTGATTTTACTTATAATATCTTCAATATTACAATATATTATATTATTATATATATTATATATTTTGGCGTTTAATAAAGGGTTTACACAGACCCATCACCTCATTGTAACTACAAAACCTCATCACCATAAAGAGTTAATGTGGTTTTATTGTTCTCTGACGTAATTAGAAAGTTGGCCAAGCCATCAGGGAGTTGTGTAGTAAAATGTAACCTGGGACAATTATACTGTTAAATATACTGTTTAGTAAAGCAATACCTTCTAAAATCTGGGCTGCAACTGCAATTCAATACAAACAATATTTTTCCTCTTCCAGCTCCCATTCAAAATACATTACACACTACAACTGTAGCTCACGGGTAATCAATAAAGCACAGGAATGAAAATAACAAGCTGCTGGTCTCTATCTGTAGTGATCCCCGTTTCTCTTCCGTAAACATTTCTTTCTTTGCGTTTCTCATCTTCCTGGTGATGTGCCACTTCATTAATGTGCTACAAATCCCTTTATGAGACATGGTTTAAATTCAGTCCGACACTAACCTGGGTTTCCAATTTTGAACCACTACACGAGTATAATTTAGTCCAATGTAGGCTGCATTCCACCGTATCTCAAATCAGAGGCGTACACTTCTTCCTGAAATATACAGTAGCGATGAATCAGGCAGTCACAAAACACAATGTGACACTGTTTCCCTTGTGTACAGGGTAGCACTTGTGGAAAATATTCCAGAAGACATCTCCATTTCTCACGAGGGAACGATGCCTCTGACTGCGGGACTCCACGGCCTTCTGGATCTGGCTCAGAAATCGGTGGAGATCGTGTCACCATGGTGGGAGCTCAACTCCACAGAGCAGGACTCGCACTTTCCTCAAGCCAAGCAGGTACATTTACATTTACCCTAATGTATCTGGCAGACGCCTTTATCCAAACTAACTTCCAGCTGAGGCCGATCCATGCATGAAGCTGTTCAAGTGATGCAAGAGAATATTTATTATAATATAGTTATATAATGTTTAAAAACGCTGATGATTTCCTAGCATCTAACCTCCTCATTTATCTGGTAAACTCCCCAGTTAACACAATGTGGCGTTAAAGGCTTTGATATGGTTCTCTCAGACAAAGGCCTGAACGGAGATTCTCCATCCGGAGCTGGTTATTACAGTCTAAATCAAATCATCTGACGCTAAGCTTATTTACTTTGCTAAAAACGCCGTGTTCATTAGAAAATAGAGACGAGGAGCTCTCTAATGGATCCCGCTCGAGCTGTTTTGGCAGGGGTGGAAATTGCACTCGGGGCTGCAGATGGTTGATCTAATCGCTCGGGCTGGGTGCAAATGTTTCCTGCATTGCAGCTTAGTTTCCGAACCGAGCGGGAGCTTAGGAACGACGGCAGGATCCAGCTTTGTAGGAGCAACAGTGAATGATTTGAAACTGTGTGTTATCATTAGCATAGAAATGTTTTAGCACATTTATGATGATAAAAATCAGTGATGTCCTTATGCGACCAACACAAACACTGAGCACTTCCCCTTTAGTGATGCTCCCTATCCCAATTTGCATACAAAACCTACAACACAAAAAAAAACTCTCACCCTTTTTACATTCCGCAGCTCCATTAAAAACCACACGGATGGTGGTGTCGATGCTGAATTAAAAAGCTTAATTGACTCATGATCAGTGCGTTTCCCGATTCATCCTTTTTTCAAGCTGAAAGACATTTTTAATTTTCCTCCCGAAGGACGATTCTCCAGACAAAAGATACGCTGAGTGGATATGATTACTGTAAACCTTAAGAGGTTTCTGATTCTATGTCGACAGACCACATATAAAGATTAAAATGTACGTCAATTGCATATTAGAAGCTCATTAGACCACTCAAGTGGTGTGTTTTTTTTCTCTTTGTTAAATCACATTTCTAAATCAAACAATAATTTCAACACGCGCTTTATTGCTGCCTGGAAATCCTCCAATATGTTTTTGGGACGCCTGAGAAAGTAAAAGCCTCTGGCAAGCCTCCTTTGCAATATGATAAAGCCTGGCTTTATGATTTATTGAAGACGGTTTTACACTTTCATGTTCTTCCTTTTTCGCCCCCTTTTTTTTTTAAATCCTTTGCCTTCCAGGTACCTTCCTCTTGATCCCCAGTGCCTCATTTGGCTTAAAGCTAAGACTGTTTCATAGCCTGATGTACTATATAATGAGCTGTAAATTATGTTCCCATGCCAAGGCAGAGACTTTATTCCTGTGCACAAGGCTTTATAATTTCCCCCAGGATCATATACAGCTGTATACTGCCATTAAAAAAAAAAAAAAAGCCTACACAGTTTAGAGATCACATCTCACGCTGACGTTGTATTATGCAAATATTTTGTTCATCGCCGTCTGAATGTAACTAGTCATTTTGCAGCCTAGTGAATGAAGGCCAAGGGAATGACGTCCTAATGCAGACTCGTAATGTGCTCACAGGCGACACATCGCTCATAGATGATGTTTCACAGCAATCAGCAATCAACACACAATTTAACTGGAACCTCATTTACTCTGTGTCTCTCTAATAAACTAATAACTACAGTATGTTCCAAAAGTCTGGCTCCAGTACCAGGTTTTCATTTCTGTTTTTATTTCATAATTATTAACGAAATACAATTTTGCTACCTTCTATATCGCAAATCAAATTCTTAACTCGCAAAAGTTTGCACACCCTTATGACTAAATAAAAAAGACAAAAAAATGTATTTTATCGCAATAAGACATTTAGTGTGTTAGGTTTCGCAGATGTTCCTTCATTAAATAACAAAATTGGTCAAATACTGTATGTTAAGATATTAATAGTGGGAAGAAAACAAGTGTTGGATTTGTCTGCTCTTGTCCACAGGGTCGACTGTTACTCCATCGGCTGATGGGTCTGAAAGCTCAGCGTGTTCAGCTGAAGGTGGCCAGCGGGATGCCAAAGTCTCCAGAGCTCGAGCTTCTCTCTAAATATGGTCAGTGCCACTTCATTTCAAATATAATTCAGAAGTCAGGTGTCTAGCAGTGGTTCCTAAATGCTGTTTAGATTCTGAGGGTTATATATTTATTACACTGTTTGATGAACGACTCCTAAAAAGTTTGTGTCAACACTGTTATGAGACATGGAACGCCATTTTTTTACGGTCATACCTTGTAAACGCAACATTAAAGCAGACGTTGGGGTTGCGTTTGATTTTTGACAGACTTAAACTGCTAATGCGCTCTTTCACAATGTTTAACCCAGGTCATAGTTACAGTTACTAAGCTACGATTGGTCAACTGCTGTTCAACAAAGGTTCATATCGGACATATTCTTAAATACAATTGGTACTAACAGCTACAGTATATTGTGCGACCTGACGTAGGTGCGGAAGTGCATGATCTGAACATGACGGCCCTCACCAAAGGCCAGCTCCATTCCTCCTTCTGGCTGGTGGACAGGAAACACATGTACATTGGCAGCGCTGCCATGGACTGGAGATCTCTGTCTACGGTAATGAAAGACACCACATTTAATAACAAAGTTCACAATCTCCCATGTAGCATTTGTGCCTAACCTTAACATTGTCTGTAATAAGATTTATTATATGTCATATAGTGATATCTCTTCAAAGTCACGACTCGAGGAGTTGTTTTTTTTGGGGTCCGCCACCTTCCCCCACCTCTTCGGAGGACATTGAGACTTTGTTAGTAGCAATAATTCAATAGTTCACAAATTGATGAGGTATCAAGAACATAGGCATAATAATACTAATAATAATTTTAAATAAAGAAAGAAAGAAAAATAAAAAAAAGGGAAAAGGAAAAAAGAATTATAGAAAACAAAACAAATTTTACAGATTTTTATTTTTTTGTACCATAGTTACTAATTTCCGAACATTTTCTTCTTCCTTTGTCTGAGCTCAGTCTATTCACGGAGAGTTCATAGTGTTTGTTGGTCATGCACATGACAAAGACAGCTCTACACACCGGCTGAGCCGTATCTCGCTTTTCAATGCGCCGAGAACGAGGCCGTTCATTTGAAATGGTAATGAAGGTTGGAGTTGATGTGTGCCGAGTGCTTCAGGGGTACGACTTCACTCCCGCTGAGAGCTTCAGAGGCACAACTCTGTGAGAGGGCTTTGTAATTGGGAATGCCGTGAATGCTCCCTGCCTGGGTCTGCTGCCAAAAAAAAAAACCCCAGACGAAGTGGATAAGATTGGAGGAAACGTAGAGAGATCATAGAGTTCCTGACTCCCTTTGATCACTTAATAATTCCATGTCGGACCCTAGTCTGAAGTGTCTATCTGCCCTCCAGGTGCATTTCTCAGCACTAAAGTGGATATTATCAGTTCAATAACTGTGATTAGCTGCTTCTAATGTGGACAAAATGAATAGAGGATGTGATATGTGATGCTTGAAGAATTCAATTTCAATGTTAGCCCGTTTGGCCGATTACACGAGACAGTTTCAGGTCCCAGACGCACAAATCTGTTTTGTGTTGTGATTATGGTTAATGCTCAGTGTCCCCCCTCCAAGGATTATACGGTATATAGACGTCACACCCCCCCTGATTCTGTCCCTGTCGACCCAGCACACTGTGTACCCCCCCATCTGTCCCGTTTTGCTCATCACTTTCCTTATTTCATTATTTTGGACTTCCTGTTCTTGTTAAATGGGCCCCACAAATATAATTCTACTCATACCCAGCAACTATTAACTCTGTCATGAGACAAAAACAGCCAAATAATCAGTGCAAACATCCCATTTCTTTTCTTTTAGTTTATTAAAATGAGTATTTAAGGGTGTTTGCAAATACCTATTTGACAGTTACCAGGTTTGCATTTACGGTTATTAATTTGGCAGGAGCTTTTATACAAAGCGACTTACAAGTGAGTCAGTTTCCAATCCAGACACAGAGTTGGGGTCAACCATGGCTCTCTGGCAGTCGTGGGATTTGAGCTCACTTTATGTTCTTGAACTTATCAGAAATTGCTTTCATTACGGACTGTAGTTGCACTTGTGAGGTGCCCATGAACCCATGAACCCATGAGCCCTTGTTGACTTGAGTTTCTTTTAACCCATTCCTTTGTGGCAGCTGAAGGAGCTTGGCATCGTCCTTTATGAATGCAGCTGCCTGGGTTTGGACCTGCACAGGATCTTCAGTCTCTACTGGCAGCTGCAGTACAAGGACTTTGTGCCGGCGATATGGTCCAAGAGGCTGACTGCCCTCTACAGCAAGGAAAACGCCCTGCCTCTTCTCCTGAATGGCACCCAGGCCAACGCCTACGTCTCGGTGAGCGCAGACGTTACACAGTTGTATCACGGTTTATGATATTACAACAAAACTGTATTAAAATGACATGTTGAAGGATGTACAAACGAAGAGCAAGCTGACTAACATAGCTAGCTATTTAACTCATGCTAGTTAACGCCAGCTAATGAAACACAGGCACAGTGGCAGAAGTTTTACGGGCCCACGATAACAAACTGCATTACATTGTTGATGTTGAATATCGCTGTATATCATATGACTGATTATTGGCTAGTGTTAAAGCCCCCGTCGACTTATTTTCATGATTAGCTTCTTACTATTCGCGCTAGCTTCTGAGGTAAACTCGCTATCGCCTGCAAAAGAAAGAACGATGATGGTCTTTATTTTCTGTTCAGAGATGTCGGTTTGAGGTTGTGGGACCATATTTGGAGTATTAGCAATAGGCTTAAGTCAGCTACCTAGTTTATTCTAACCGCGGAAACAGGAGTGACTCTTTGTGCCTCAAAATCGACCGTGATCGAACCTGCATCTAGCCAGCATTTTTAGCATTTTGTACACACCAGTAACAGGAATTAGCAGAGTGGTTGGACTGTCACGAGATGATTGCAATCTTCAGCAGTCGTCCTAGATGACAATGCCTAGTGCTGTAAAAGTTAGTTAATTAATTAGCCTGTAGTCGCCGCGGTGCCGCCTGCATGATAATAGGCAGTTAAATGTGAGGAGAGTAAAGCTACTTTTAAACACAAGTCGCTAACAATGTTGCTTATGCACCGATGCAATATGATGCTATGCTAATCAGTGTAGTTTTTTAAACTAGATGGGCATGGCGAAGCAGCAATCACACTGGGACAAACCGCAATCGTACTTTATTTTTGCTTATTGCCACAAGTTCTGTGCCCGTAGATGCATATCGTCGCTGTCCAATGAAAAACATGTATCTCCACTTTTTGTGTTTTTTACTTTTTATCATATGTGGAATGTGGGCAAAACCCTCCATCCACCCCACAGCAGTTAACATCTAAATGACCAACGAACAGCTGACAAATCACACCATGAATTTCGGATTTATTGTGTATTGTTATGTTATGTTTTTTCGTGTTCCTGAAAAATTGGAATTTTGGAGATACGTGTTTTTTATTGGACAGCGATGATATACAAAACGCTGGAAACGTTTCGACTCACGCCGTGTAAAAACAAAAGCGTTGCGAAAACCTTTTCCACCACTGTCGTCACGTTGTTTATGTTGTGGGGAAGACACCGCTGCCAATCGTTATGAGATCTGACACGCCCATACAGTTCTGGTCAGGCAGAAAATTCGAGTTTTTGCAGCTTTTAACTATAATTAAAATTGTAGTTAAGGATATATATTTATTTCTTGATCTGCTCTCAGTAAATGTGTATTATGAGCCAGATTTATAGTATCACAAAGATTTTTAAACCATGTTGACAGGGGCTTTAAAGAAAGAAACATTTGCCCTGATCCACACTTAGGTAACATACTTGGTCAAAAGTTGGCCTTGCCTCGAACAGGAAAGCTGCTGGACTTGGTTGGAAATAAATCTTGCTCATCCATGATCAATGGCTTCTTAAAAATTCCCCTGAAAAAGTTGAAAGCGAAATGATTTACTGTGCCGACGAGCTTGCAGGCTGTAATCAATCTCGTGTTCAGAGCCACTGCGCTCATAATCGAGGACTCTTCTGAGAGATATATTTGGATACTGAGAAATTCTCCATCCCTTCCCAGAAAAAATGACTAATTTGTGTCTTTCAAGGTTAAGGGCTTCATGGTCACATAGTGCTTCTTGTAAAAGTGTTTAGAAATGGACATTGTGGAAATGTTTAACATTTGCTGCAGTAGAAAATGGGATATACATTTTTATTCATCAGCAGATATCTTCATGAAAAAACAGTTTTCATGGTCAAGAAGACTAAAAAATAAAATGGAATCCTGGGTTGATAATAGTCATATTTAAAATGCATATTCCTGAAAATGCCAGTTGCACTTTTACTAAGCAAATGCTGGTATTTCTAACAGAACTTGGAAAACAACAAGGCTTAATCTAACCTTTGTCCTGTTAGGCACTAATGTATTAACATGAAGAAAGTTAGAGAAAAACAGAAAAATAAGGTTCAGAGAGAGTAAAGAAACATTGTTGGTGCTGATATTATTACTCTTTTGTGTCAGAGTTCTCCAAATATCTTCTGCCCCAAAGATCGGACCACAGACATCGATGCCATTTTCCGCGTCATTCAGGACGCCAAGCGGTTCATCTGCATATCCATGACAGATTATTTGCCTCTCATCAGCAGGAATCCACACAAGTGAGTCTTTGTCTGTTCTCTAATAAAAGAACATCTTATGGGCGTTTTTTTTTTTAATAAACTCAAAAAGCTTTTTACTCGGTAACCTGGAGCTTGAATTTAACAACATGAAAGCCTATATAAGCACATTAACTTGCTTATTGGGAATTGTTCATCCATTTTTTACGTACATGGTGGTGGTAGATCTGTGGTTATGGATCTGCGCCCATGACCAGAAGATGGGGAGATCAAGACAATGATGATTTTCTAATCATCTTATTGAGGCTCTTGGCGTCCCCTGCAGCGATGCTCCTCCTCAAGCTGACCGCAGCACAAAAAAAGAATGCTGGCCACAATAGACTGATAGAACAACACTAGTAGCCTGCTGCATACATTGAAAGACCTGACCTTCCTTATAAAGAAAAGCCAGCCCTGGCCTTTCCTATACAGCACATCAGTGTTATCAGTTCAGGCAGACCCCCAGGTACCTGCAGACTCTTATAAAAAAAGGGATTTGGATGGTTAACGGTTCTAGCTTTCTAATGGGGTTTACCAGGGACCCTTTTTTAAAACGGAAAATGCTCTATTATTGGATTCTACATATAGAGAGACAAACCAAATAACCTTGTAGGGTGCTAGATGGAACCTTTTTACCCACCAGTTTTACCCACCCAGTTCTGGGGCCGCACAATCTGAGCTGCCAGAGAACCAGACTATACAGAGTGTCTTCCGGAGCTGGGGCACTTTCTGCAGAGAGAGATAACAGGTGCTGTGGCACCCCATAGAGCTGACTGTTGCAGGTCTTCAGCACCCTGGGGCTAATTCCATCAGGCACCATAGCCTTGCTTGTGCTGAGTTTTCCCAGCTCTCTCCTCACCTTTTCCAGAGTCCGAATCAAGTCCGGTGAAGGGCAGGTCCAGGGCAGGTCGTGTCAGGCGGCACGAGTGTTTGTGCACATTTTAGGATGAATTAAAAGAAAATCAGATTCTCATAATAATGCATAATTTGAGGAATAAATAGGTTTTTTGTAAACAGATTTTTTGTACTTACTTGAATCATACGTCAGTAATAGGGAGTCTATGTCAAGTTGCGAGTCATAAGCTTTTAAGTCAGAGTCAGGTTGTAAGTCAGTAAATTATGGACTTAAGTGCGACCTGAGTCATGAGTCTACGACTTGAGTCTTCATTTTTTGCAACATCATGGAAGAAGGATGGTTATTTGGGTGATGTTCCCAATGGGCAAAGTTCTGTGCATTGGCGCATGGCTGAGACGATGCAACTAGGCAATCGTTTATAAATTCTCTTGAATATTATTATTTAATTTTTTTTAACTCCTCCTTGATTATTTCCAGAGCTTTATGCCTTTTATATTGATTATATATATGATACATTTTAGACATTCCTTCTATTTGTCTTTATACTCAGTATTACTATAATTTGACTGATCTGAATGGTTCACGTTGACTGAGTTACTGTCCTTTTTCAAATATATTAGCATTCCATGTAAGAAAGCCACTAAGCAAATTAAATTATTATTGCTTTTAAATGGCAGGATGATAGAGGCCACTCCTGTGATGCATTGTGCTTTTAGGATGGGGGTTCAGTTGTATTCAGGCTGCTGTGTGTTCTTTCAGTAAGTACTGGTCACGTATCGATGGCATGCTGCGCGAGGCATTGATCCTGAAGCACATCAAAGTGCGTCTGCTAATAAGCTGCCGGGAGCAAACACACCCACTCACCTTCAACTTCCTGTGGTCCTTGCAGAGCCTGTGCATAGAGACGGCCAACTGCTCAATGGAGACGGTGAGGACACTCAGTGTTATAACTAAAAAATTGAAAGTTTTGCACTTTTCTTTATGTGGTCATGTGGCCAGTACCTTATTTTGAAAGGGAATGAAACGCTTAACGTGGCTCAATGTACCAAAACAACGACCAAGCAACACCAAATCTCTCACACACTTACCTCGTCATAAACACGACCTACTTCCAAAATGGCAAAAGCAGTAATGGAAAAAGATCACAATCATTTTGACGGTACTCCTAGGTCACAATGTAGCACATTAAGCTGTTTCATTGCAAAGGGTTTGTATAGGAAAAAGCTTAATGTGAAATTCAGTGCTTTGTATTTAGGTTAGGGGTTCATTCTTTTGAGACAGTAGTTATGATCAATAAAATGTGAAAGAAATTTTGTGTTCCGAGGTCACTGTTTTATTACAAGCTGTTTAATTATAGTGGGTTTCTATGGAGACGAAAACGCTTGACGTCAAAAGCATTGTGTTTTCTTTCGGTGAGTGTTTTGTCCTTTTGACAGCAGATAGTCCTTATGACAAGTTAAGTGTGTGAGAGATTTTGTGTCGCTTGGCCGTTGTGTTGGTAGAGAACGCCACATTAAGTGTTTTTCACGCTAAGCGTTTTAGAACGTCCCTTTTGAATGTGTCAATGAAGACCAAATTGGCTAAATTGGCATTTGACGTCATTGTTTATTCATTTAAATGGAACAGTTTGGTTTCAATTGAAATGTACATAATGCCCCCTTTACCCCAAATGTAGTTGATCAGCCAAGACATGTTTGTCTGAAATTTGATTGTGAAATAGACTTCATTATATGGTTCCTTTAAGTTTTCTTTCCCTCAGATTTACAGTCCACTATAGTATTGGTATGTTGAATACAAATAAAGCATTATTCAAAACAGTAAAGTTTAAGCATGTAGCATTTTTTAATGCAAAAATGATTAGCACTTGTCTGTTCATTACTAATGTACAATTGGTTGTACAGAATACGTGTACTGCTTAAAACTAAAACGGAAATAAAAATAAAATATAAAAGTTCAAATAAAGCCCAAAACCGATGAAAAATGGATAATCTAGTGTTTGGAGGTTGTCGGATGTTCTGAAATCCCTTTGCACTGTACATGCAATCATTTCTCTTTTTTAACTTGTCATTTAACTTCTTCTTTTTTTTTCTTCCTACTGGCTCTCAGTGTGGTTGGTGTTCACTGTAACCCTCCGAACGCTTCATTATTCAGCACAGTTTAGAGTAGCGCGACACCTACTGATCCGTACTTGTAGGTGCAACTTTGTTTTTAGAGGATGACATTAAACACCATTGAACACCTTAGCAACAGTGCAACTAGAATATTTTAAAACAATTTTTTACGCTATTTTATTTATTTTTAGTTCTGAACTGTTGGTAGTTTATCAAAACAGTGTAGAAATGAACGTTTTAACGATATTAAGGTTTGCTGAGGTTAAAGTTCACAACACATCGCACTAATCAAAACGGTAATGCCATTATTTGAAGAGAATATGAATCCAAAAAAGAAAAAACAAGAGGAGAAAAATTTCTCCTTTTTACTTTGATTAACTATGCAGTTGGTGAAGTGACAACACTCACGGTACTTACCACAATATACTTTTCAAGATAGAAAAGCATATTGTCACATAATTTATTGCGATAACAGTATAACTATTTCAGATTTCCTTGTTATTGTGTACCCCCTTACTTCCTGACGATGGGGCAAAAAAAAGCTTTCTGTAAGGAGAAGGTGTATATAACATTTATGGAAGGAGACTCCCGTGTCAGCGCTTTGTAACAGTCAGAGGTGAAGCTGTTCCTTTAAGTTTTCCGCCGTGGGAAAGTCTTCAGGACAGAG
>JAOUQW010000031.1:1288163-1316747 GCA_028565825.1 Olivaichthys viedmensis | reverse complement strand
TGGTTCTCACTTGCTTCTGTCTCTGCAGGTAAAATCCCAGAACAGCCTTGATTCTGTTTTTATCTAAAAAAGTGCTCGAGTGCTGAATATCTCACTTTCTTTTAAAAAATAAACTTTGCTCTTGTAAAATTTGCTCTTTTCTCATGACGCACTAATGTAGAAGACATGAAATAAACATGTAAAATGTATATTAGAAAATGAGGGTGTCTAAGACCTTTGCACAGTACTGTATGCAGTCCTATTTCTCTCTCTGAGTCTCTAGAACTTTCCCTCTTTTTGAAGCTGCTTGCTAGATCTTGAATTCGCTTCTCAGCTCGAGACTTTTCGTTTTGCTGTAATTTGCTGTTGGTTCAGGCCTAATCCTTGATTTTGCCTGTTTTTCCCTTCTCTCTTTCTTTTTCTTTCTTTCGCTCTGTCTTTGTGCTAAAAGGGAGGAGAGCACAGCACAGCAGTGTGCAAGAGTCCTCCAATGGTATGCTTTAGCAGGGGCGTCAGCAGAAGCGTCCTCTCTCAGGGCATGTCATCATCGATAGTGTCCATTTCTATTAAAAGGTGCAATGCAACATAAAGGCCGCTTAATACCAGAGATCTAGAACCACACGTGCAGGATGGGAGGTGGACAACGAAACGTATAGTAGACAGATTATTAGATTGATCTACTTGTGCATCAAATTATTCTGAAAGAAAAATGTTATTTTTTACATTAGAGACAGGAGTGTTTTCTTACTAGTGATGGGCATTTAAGGCAAAACTACTATTAAGGTCATTTATGGCACAAAGCACTAAAATATGTAGTGACACGTTTTTAGCAGACGCACTTAAGACGTTGGCGATAAGCACTTCACTTAATTTTATTAATAACATGTTTTTAGACCCGGCCCTATTCTATGCTTTGACTTTCTCAACACTAAAGATTTATGCATTCAAATAGGCAGAAATCAAATCAGAACTTGGACATTTAAAAAAAAAAAAAAGTTATAAAGCCCAGTGCCTTGTTGCTGTCTCTCTCTTGCATCGCTAACTCTGTGTAAGTGTGGCTCAGTACATCTCAGCTGAGCTTCCACACACCCTGCAGTTACAGCCCTCCCTGGTGTCATTATTCGCTCCCTGAATTGCACCCTTTAATAAACATCTCCCTGTGTGTGTTTACGTGTGTGTGTGTGTGTGTTCAGTGTTGGTATTACAGCTTCATCATCACTCCAGCGCACCTCGTCACTGCCGTCTCACTGTTTTACACGTCCGATTGTGTTTCAGTATGCACATTACCTGAAGTATGATGTGTGTGTGTCTGGTCGTTCAGCCTTGTTAACGTCGGTATGTTCTCTCTCCATCTCCATCTCTCCTCCCGCCGGCTCGTTGCGTTGCTCCTCTACCTCAGCGCTGAAAAAGCTGCCCTTTATGAGGAACCGGTCCAAGGAGAAAGACAAAGTGAAGGCCATGTACCGGCGCTCCATGTGTAAGAGTCCTGACGGCTACCGGCTCCCTCCGCCGCTCCCCTCCGCCGCTCCCCTCCGCCGCTCCTCTCCGCCGTTCCCCTCCGCCGCTCCCCTCCGCCGCTCCCTCCACCCTGTCTTTGTTTTTTTTGCTTGTTGTTTGCCGTGATCACACCGGTCTTCGTCCCTGCAAAGCATCACTGCTTGATTCATTTTGCAATCTAAACGGTTTCTTTATTGTGCATGTGTCGATCCACAGCCTACTTCTGTCTGTTCTTCCATAATGACTGATTTATTTATTTTTGAGAGGAATGCTGCCTTCACATGCTCGGTTGCGAAGTCGTATTTATGAAGCATGCACCACTAACGTTAGCTAATTAGCTGGCCTGGTCCATTTTGGTATCGTCCTGGTACATTTGTGCATTTCCACGCCATTGTAAAAACGTGCATAATAATGCAACCAGCATTTAGAGACGGAAGCCTAATCGTGTCTACTGTCTAATCAGTGACTACTAAAGTTAAATTAAAAAATAAAGAAAGAATTACCTGCCATTGGCCACTAAAATGGCCCTTTCCTCCATCGTAATGAAAGAGTAAACATTGGTAACGAGTCAGAAACTCTGGTATCAATATTGTAATTACGACTTGAATAGACATTCGGGGAACTCGTATTTCTGATGATTCTGATCGCACTTGAAGGCAGCATAAATATTGCAATCAAAAAGAAAAACGGATCAGATGGGTGGTATGTTTTGTAGATGGGTAGTGATATAGTACAGAGTCTGAAGACTTCCAGTTTGTAGATTTTGGGTGAAGGTGTTTGATCAGACCTGGTCTTGATACTCCAAGTTTGTTTTAATATAGTACTGTGTGGGAGCTGAGGTGTGAGTGTGTGTGTGAGAGATCTCTCTGGATGTGGGCCTGCACTGTCTGTGACTCCGGCCTCACTGCATCAGCAGCATGGCTACGCACAATTCATCACCACACACCCAGCCACCATGTTGGAATTGAAATGGAGTCGCCTCTCACACACACACATACTTTTTCCCAATTGCTTATTATGGATCCTACTGGAGTTCTGGGCCAACGAGCATTCCAGGCGTTGTGATTGGTTGCTCTGTCTTAGCATTTAACATCGTACAGCCGTAGCATCTACATCACGGTATAGACCAAGTTTTAGGCAAAAAACTACAATGGTAAAGCATTTTCCATGGCCGGGCGTCTGAGAGCATTATTGACCCTGCGCTCTGGATGAGAAGCATGGCTTTCCTCTTTCCCCTGTCGATTTTAGTGACACTAGCCAATTAGGGGCGCCTGTTAGCTTGTGTATACGTAAGAGGATAGTAAGTGTCTCCTCCAAGCGTGTTGATCTACCCTATGATAGTAGTTTAGAAAGCTATGGTGGCTTCATGTGTCTTGGAGGAAGCATGTGTTTGCCCTCGCTTCTCCCAGTCAGGTAACTAGAGGGTGGGAATTGGTGACCAAAATAATTTTTTTAAATTGGGAGCAAAATGGTGTAAAATAAAAACAAATAAAAGTAGCGTTAGTCCCATTCAAGTGTCAAATCGAACAGATCTCTTGGAGCATTGACTATTGGCCAATCGGAACGCTTTAAATGCCACATCAGAATCCTCTGCACAGAGCTTTGGTGGGATCCATAATAACGCTCTGCGCTCTTTTTGCCTTTCTGCTCTGCCTGTACCAGGGTTTGTAAATCACACACCAAACCACTGCACAGTTTAGCGGATTTCCTGTTAAAGTCATCAGTTAATCCGGTTGAGACCACCCTGGTCCATCGTCCTGCTCTCTTAATTGACTTCTCATCTCCCTCTATTCTTCTTATTGCTTCTTTTACTCCATCTTTCTCTGATTATCCTCACACATCCATCTGAGGCTTCATTTCAGCTCTGTGCATGTCATGCTAACATGGCGTGACTCGTTTTTATTTTTCTCTCTGCGCTGCATTAACACGTGTCGATTTTGACGTAGATCTGCATGCCTCTCTATATCGCTCTCGCTCTGCACTGGTGTCTCGCAGCATGCGCTGATGATCCTTCTGTTCCCATCTCAGCTATGAACGATCTGCTGCAGTCTATGGCGCTGGCCGGCGGCGGCCAGTGGAGCAACAGTACGGATCACCTGGAGGCCCCTGAGGACCCGGCGTCGGCAGGTGGAAGTCAGCGAATGAAGGAGCTTGCGCACTCCACCACAGCCATCGACTACACCACCCTCAACAACAAGCACAAGCTTAAGAACAAAGGTAGAGCTTGGATTCAAACTAGGAGAAGCTTCTGCCTTTTGTCCTCACGTGGTGTGGGCTTTGTTTGTTTTCTGTTGTGAGGTGTCCATCACAGGTTCCTCTGGAAGTGTGTGTGTGTGTGTGTGTGTGTGTTTTTGTGCCGTACTCGCACTTGAAGCCGGAAGTGCTATTTGTGGAGTCGTCTTTGAAAGCTTCAGTGAGTCGCCAGTGTTGATTATTGGGATCAGTGCTTGTGGATTCATTCATTCATCGCTTTGGATCGGCTCATGCTGTTAGATTCTCCTTATTTCAAACAGTAGATGATGCCTGTGTTTGCTGTGTGGCGCGTTTCCACTGAGGTTTCGGAACCTTTTGAGGAACTCTTCTGAACATGAACTTGGCCATCCTGTAAAATAACAGAAGTGATGCAAACTGCGCCAGTCATTTTGAAGCACAGTGAAAGTACAGCAACACCGCGAACATGAAGGAGGTCGACATTGAAGTTTCGCTTTTTTAAATAGCAAAGAGCAATTTGATGCTTCAAAACTATTTTTGCTGGTTGCCACTAAAAGCAAGTACAAAATACATTCTTTTGACTTTTTTTTTTGTCAATAAAAATTTACATTTTTGTTATTAAACTTGGGACAAGGGAAATAATTACAACACAAAAATACTCTGCTCCCTCCACCTAGTACGAGACTGCTTATTCCTAGCGTAAAGTACACACATATTGATTGTTGGTATTGTTCCTCCTCACACAGGGCACCAGTAATGTTGGTGCTAGTACCCATGCAGGAACACCAGTAATGTTGGTGCTAGTACTCATGCAGGAGTGCAGAAGGCTGAAGGGAAAGGGAGATCATACACATTTGAACTACCTCCCCTGACGTTTTTGACTCGCCCTAGTGGTTACTGTATAACTTGCGTCTGACCAGTTAGCGTCGTTTAATCTGGCAAGCTCCACCCCAATAGTTCCTCGTCTACTCTGGAGCAGAACCTGAAAAGGTTCCTGAAACTACGGCCCAGTAACTAAAATCGGCTCTGGTGAAAATGCACCTACCCCGAGTTCCTGAAAAAAATTCCGGGTTCCTGAAATGGTTCCTGCAGTGGAAACGTGCCTTATGTGTCTGATCCAAACATGCAGTTTGAAGACGGCTGGAGCTCATCCCTGCATCTTCATGCATCTGTTATCTGATTGGCTGCACAAACATTTCGAGCTGATATGAAGGAGCAGGCGATTGAGGATGGTATGTAAAAGTCTGTCATTGTTTTGCAGATAATGCATCGTGTGAGGACGTCACTCCAACCTCTTCAGACGAGCAGAGCGCCGTTCGAAGCCAAGGTGAGGAAGAGCTGCATGCACTCAGCAAAACCTTCTCATAACCTCCATAAAGCAGTTCCCCTGTGCTTTGGAGTCATTCATCTCCTCCGTCCTTGTGCTTGAGAGTGTTCGAGCCACACACAGTGCAGTGAGGGTGTAGCTCCAGCCTGTAATGTTCATGAGCGATCAGGGTTCAGTGTGGTGTATTGGTTATGGTGATGTTCATGAGCGATCAGGGTTCAGTGTGGTGTATTGGTTATGGTGATGAGTAACCTGAAATTCACAGCGTACGCGACATGTGTGCATAGCATATAGATGATGCGGTGATTCGAGTTCTGTCTTTTGTTCTGAGACCCCCCCCTGTCTGGGATTGGTCCAAATATCACATGACTATTTTACTGTGACTAGGGAATAAGGAACAATCCCATTGTAGGAAATATGACGAGGGGACAAAAGAGTAGGGAACTAGGAACTTTAAATAGGGAACTAGAAACTAAGGAACTGTAAATAAGCTTTCATTGTTGTTCTTTGTTTGATGTGATGACGTCGGCTCTGCTCACAGCCCCCTCAAACCCAGTCTGAACCCCCCTAGCTGTGTGGAGTACCCTAAAAAAAAAAAAAAAAAGGCGTACAACGAGCCAGAACTTACAGGATACAGAAAAGTGAAAAACAGAAAAATCTCAGATCCAAAAGCAAATGAGAGAGAAGGAAGAATGGCTAGAAGACGGAAAGTACTGCATGCGATTAAAGGAGAATTTTATTGTTTCCGTGTTTGTGGCAATATTACCCTGAAACCCTTGATGAAGCCTGCGGAAGAGGCGTGAAAGGAGACCAAGTGTGAATCCTCTGCACACAGACGTTTGACCTCCCCGCCTCAACCAATCAGAGTTCGCCTGGAGGCCGGTTGACGTACGCAGGACGCGCTGTTAGGATTTTGCAGGTGTGCACGTCAGTCGGTCTGCGTGCCTCTGTGCGCTACGCTTACCCATAAACCCCCGCTCTGTGTCGCGACTCAAATACGCAAACCTGCTTCAACGCAGGAGAATAAACCAGCCCTCAGTTCTGCTTTGTGAGCGCCAACTGTGAGAACCGAGCTTTTAATCAAGGAGTCTGAACTGTAATTACAACACGGTTCGCCTTAAAAAATAAAACTGGCATGGTTCAGTGAACACAGCATATATCTGTGTTTATTCTGAGCAGCATTACAGGACTTTACTCTACGATCAGGACACTGGTGTAGATCAGGACTTTAAATAAAGTCCACACCGTAAATGGAGCTCGAAGGAGTTTACGCTTTACTTGTGCGTGAAAGTGAAAAGAAATAGACAGAGTATAAAAAAAAATGGACGGGATGGTGTTTTGAAGGATGGAAGTCACGCTCTTCACAGCTTGAATTGCAGATGCGCTGGTTAAAGCAGACGTCTGTTCATTAAGCGATGGTTCAAAGCATTTTCAGTGTGAATTGGCCTTGAGTGGAAATAAACGTGGGACAGATTGTGTTGAGGAAACCATGGAGATGCATTTGACAGGTTTTGACACTTGGAGTGGACATGGAGGTCTTCGCTGAGACGGGTGTGTTGACAGCTGTTGACGGTGAGGTGTTTGTGTGGAATTGGACAGGACTGCAGCTCTCTCGCTCAGATCCTGCTTTATCCAGAGTTTCCTGTCAACTCTCTAGTGATGAAGTCTAACCCTGGAAGACTTGTATTCTCACCCAGTTCTGCTCTTTTCACCACCATTCTTATTTTCTGCTCTTTTCTTTTAGCCTTAAGCTCCTCCTTTCTGTAATGTAAAGCCGTCACTGAACTTGTCATGACCATCTGCTGCCCCAGCGTGATCTGTGGTCCTGTTGCGGGTCGTGTGAGGAAGAAAGCTTTCTGCAGCATTAGCGTCATCTTAACGGGGCTGCTGGGATATTGTTCTAGTGTGGGATCTGCAAAATACTGGTGCACTAATGTATCTCATATCAAGTGAAGTGGTTATGGGCTGCTTTTTTTTTTTTTTTTTTTAGTCTTGCACTTACTAGCAAGTAATGGAAGTCTATCTCACCCAAAATCTTTATGTAAATATCTGCCTCAAAACACACCCAGTTGTTCGGTGATGTCACACAGACGCGCTGACGTGGTTTAGGACGCAGTGGGACTCGCTGTCATCTATAAACATGGACAAAACTTCACAGGGCGGCCATCTTGGACAACCACAATCACTTTTTTTCCTTTAATGCAGTTTGGTTTGACTCCGCCCCTCTAGGCCCCGCCTCCCAAAGTTTGAAGAAGTAGCAGGAAAGCTGGAAGTAATGCAGATGATAAAACAGTTTCACTTTGACCTTTAATGTGTAGATACAGACTCTCGCTGCTATTTTTGCAAAATCGAGTGAAATCACGGCGCTTATCGATGTCGTTTAAAGCGAGTATATGAACATTTAAGATTTAAGTGTGTGATTTTGGGGAAGTGGAAGATTGTGTACGTTTGATTTTCTGCGGAACGATTCTGTTAAATATGCTGCAGCGCCACTTAATGTTCTTACTAAATGAGAGTAAACGTTTAGAGAAGCATGCTACTGTTCAGCTTTCAATATCTTGATTATTGGCGTCATTTCTCAGGCGCGGTGAACGGCAGCGTGAGCCGGCCGCACAGCGAGAGCAGCGGCGAGTTCAGCCTGAGTTTGGATGCGGAGGTTTGGTCGAGCGAGAGCAGCCCGGTGCAGAGATCATCTCAGCAGAACCAGAGGAGGAGCTCTCATGCCACGGAGGTGCTAATGCTTCACCTTCACCATAAATAAAGCCCAGTTTAGGAGTGTTACAATACTATTGCTGTTTTAAAGAGTAAAATAAAGCTGATTTTGTTTTGGGTCACAATTTAATCTTGACCCCTATATTTCACTGCAACTTAATGATAAAGAAAAACCAAATGTGGGTCCTGAGGCAAGAATTAAAGTACTAGTACTAATTTTGTAAATCTGTTTGAGTTTTAAAATTGTAACGTATTTGGGGATCTGCGCTTCATCCAGGCGGGCAGCCAGGACAACCTGAGCGCAGAATCACCGCGCCTGTCAAGAGTGTCCGATCCCGTGCAGAAGGAGCGCACCAAGGGGCGGGGCATCCTGCGATCCGCCAGCGGGAAGGCCGCGCCCACCGAGCACCGAGCGGGCCGAACGAGCCTGCGCAAGGCCGAGAGCACTCGCGTTAAGGGTCCTAGTCAGCCCAGATCAGGCCTCGGTGCTCAGGGGAAGGCCGTGTCTGTGTGCGAGCGCCTGGACGCCTCGTCCTCTTCCTCCGGCCTTCCTCGCGCCAGCAGCGTCATCTCCACGGCCGAGGGCAGCACGCGCCGCTCCAGCGTCCATGACATGCTGGCCAAGGACGCCCGCCAACCCGTGTCCGTGGATCCCTCCCCCTCGAAGAGCCCGGCTCCCCGCGCCAACGCCGCATCCAGTGAGTACCCAAAACCCCTGCCCAAATCCGCCAGCGTGCCCTGTACCGGCCGCGTCCCAAACGCAGAGGACTCTGAGATGTCCACTCTGCAGGAGTTCCTAGGCCCCTCCTTCACCGTAGATTCAGTGTTTTTGGACTCCATCTTTAGCGATCCGGCGTTTACCGGCAGCGCGAGGAACCAGGCCTTCCTCTCGCTCAATACGTCCCTCGTTAGTAACATCAGCGGCCCGCCAATCAAATCTAAACCCAATCAGAATCAGCCAAATGACAGCAAGGTAGACGGGCGGGGCCATGATAACGATCCCGACCAATCCGCTCCCCTGGGTTCAGAGGACAGCCAATCGCTGTGGTACGAATACGGCTGCGTGTGACCCCGTTTCCTGTGTGGTGATGGTCGAGCACCTGCATGAACGCTTCCAGCACTGCCATGTGCTGTATGTTTTTGTTTGTGTTGCTGATTCATAACCGCCCCCCCGCTCTCAGACGTTCTGATTGTGTACAGATCCCCCTGTTTGGACTCACTTGTTGAATGTGTGCATGCATGATATCCTCGTGTCTTATGGTTCTGTTCCTTTGTTAAGATGTACAACAATCACATTGCCATGATTTATTCTATAAAATCACACAAACCAAGCTGTGGCTTTTGGGGAAATATTTTTCTATCATTTCACCCTCCTGCTAATTTATATTGTGCGCTCCCGGCTACATGTTCATGAAGTCCAAAGTTAGCCGAGTTAGCCTGATCTACTTTGATATTTAAATAAAGCAATCAGGCTTGTGGAGCACGTCCTATGATGCCCTTCTCTTCTCAAGACTATTTAAAGCACGAACACACGCCAACGTAGCAATTAATTTCCCTCTAACCTCTTCTCGAAGTGACTTGCTAAAACTCCTCGATGAACTGCCGGGGTTTTGGGGGGTGAGATGATGCCACTGGGGCTTCGTATCTGGGACTGTTACATAAGTGGGTCTCTCACAATCACTGTGTTGCTTTTCCCCTCACCACATCGATCCCATTGTGATTGCTTCAGTCAAGTTGAAGCAATTCTCTCATGTGGATGTTCAGTGTTGTGTCTTGTGTTCCTGTAACCGGTTCAGGTCAGTGCTGGCTGTGCGATTGAGCTGTCCACTGAGTTTTAACCACATCGTTCACACACCGAACATTCGAGTCTGTACTCAGGATCCATTCTGGCCTCGTTCACAAGGGCACATTTTCATCAGCTACGCAATTCTATACGTCACTTTTGTCGTCTTTGCAAAATGGGTGATGATGGAGATTTCACTCTACAGATTGTTCTTAAGGTTCATTTCATTCTTTTTGATATGTACAGCACTGTGGAAAAAGTCTTTTCTGTAACGCGAAAATGCTTTTAAAAAAAATCATCAAATTAAAAGTTCATGAATATAAAAAGCAGTAAAGAGTAAAAAACTAATGTCAGTGTGTTGGTGTTTCAGCGTAGGCCATTGTGAAACAGGAAGCAACCTGACGAGTTTAAACGATCACGATGTTCAACACTCGGCTCCAGCACTGCGTCGCCTTCAAACGAGCTCGAGTGTGAAAAAAATCTGAATTACAATTAGGTGGAGTCTTCAGTCAGGGTTCCTCAAGGTTCTTTGGATGGTTAACAGTTCTACTTCAAACTTTTTCTGAAAGGGAAACCCTCTGTTGTAGGGTTCTACATGGAACCTTTACAAGGACAAACTGAAGACCCCTTTTTCCTAAGAACGTACTTGAGATTGCAGTGTACATTTTAAAGTCACCCTAAACGCAATAAAACGTTGTTAAATCCTTTCGTGGGAATCGAGGGCGCAGATTTGTGTCAAGTTTGTACCAGTAGTATTTTATTATTTATTTATTTTTCTTAAAGAGGAGACGCTACAAGTGAATATGGTCATTTATTTTAGAATAATAGCTGTCGCAATTAATCTTTACCAGGTGATTGCTGATATTAATTTTTATTTTATTTTTTGTATTTGAAGTTTTTCAAAAATTGACATTTATTTATGCAAATACGGCTTTATCTAATTAAATATGCATACATTTGCATGCGTATAAAACCAAAAATCTGGTCTTGGGATGTTAGAATTAAAATGTTTATTTCACTGTGAAGACGCTCGAGAGAGAATAGTCTTTTACACAACAGTGTGTTGGCATGTCATGTTTTAGTATGAAATCGAACATAAATCCTACAATTATCAACATTTTGATAAAGTTCTCTGTAATATGCGTCTAAACAGGCTTTTAGAATGAACTTGTAAAATTTAACGAATGCAAGTAATCTAGAAATTGCGATTTTTGCTTCTGGATATATTTCTCTCAAAATCACTCGAGTAAATGTGGTTTATCAGCTTTATAGACGAAATTTACGTCAGGAAACAAGCGTTTTAGAGATGCATGACATGATTGTGCCAAAAGGGGCGGAGCTAAAGCCTTCTCTAAAGTTGCTAAGTTTCAGCTAATACGGTGGTCACGAGTGGACAAAAACAGTGAAATAAACACATTTCTGTTGAGTTTTTTTACATTTTCTTTTTTTAAATCACTACAGTGTAAGAGGACATTTTTCAAAAAATTGGAGAAACACGGGAGGCTGAAAACCCCATGAGAGAATCCGAGTTCGTATTAAACATGTGACACTGTTATTGCATCATAAAATATAACAGCCAATCACGTTGCAGTATGCAAATGCAGCCATTAAACACGGTTTTCCAGAGACCGGGGTGATTTCATGATGCAAGTAAAAGTGTTGGCACCTCTTTGCTTTTTTATTTTGTTGTCCAGTCGCATTTTTAACGGCACATAAAGCGATTTTTTTAATTCAACCTCAGGAAAGCACAAAAAAAAAGGTCTTCAAAATGAGTTTTGGGTGACTTTAAAGTCTTTAACCGAGGGCTCTTTTGCATTCACCAAACCCATCCCATCCGTGGTGCTGTATATAATCGTAGCATTTCCACTGTAGTATTCGATATTACTGTTTCCTAATTCATCTGTATTTGTTCTGTACGTAGTGACGCACAGTTGAACGCTGCTTGTATTAGTTGTAAAATAACCTGCCTTTGTCCTGCAGATGTGGAACGCAGGAAATCAAAAAGCCGATCTGGAGAGCAGCAAAGCTCCTAAGCGTTAGTGAGGGGTGAGTGTCCGGGTGCAGGATGCGGGGGGATGGGAGGGGGAACAGATGTCCGAGCTGCACGCGCTTTGCTTCAGAGACTGTGGAGGTGGTGTTGATGATGGATCCTGGTCTGCATGGTTCACTGTGGGGGGTGTACGGCCTGCCAATGCTTCCCTCTGCATTCCCTTTTGTCCCTCCGTCACGGTACGAGTGTCCCTCCCTGCTGAGGTGAATCTGTGCGGCCTGAGCAGATTGCAGTAGCGCATGCTGTTCACATGTCATGCCTGGAAGCCCCTCATGTACAAATGTCTGACTTTTTTCTTTCTTGATTCTGTCTGTAACCTTCTTCTTCTTCTTCTTTCTCTGCGCTTCTCTCTTCACGCCTGCTGCCTTACACAGAAAGATGACCTTTGACCCGACAGGCTGAGCGCTTGCTTTTTTTTTTTTTTTTACTTCCGAGCTCTACGTCGAGAAAAGATCGTTCTTGTGTTCAAAATAAATAATCTTTTTTTTTTTTCCTTGAATCAAGGAAACGAGACTTTATCGAGAAAAAAAAAATAATGTAGCTGCTTTTTTTTGTTTTTGCACGAGTTGCACTGCTCTAACATGGGGTAACCGACTCGTGCACTTCTTAAGGAGACCCTGGTTTCCCCACACACACACCCCGAAACTCTGCGTGACTCTCAATCATCTGCTGGTGGACTTTCTTCTTCCTGTTACAAGCATGCGTCTCAAGCCAGAGCAGCACAAATCCCCACATTCTGCATGGAGCAAAGTCCATCAACACCTCGTCTAACCGAGTGGACAGAAAAGACTTTGTGTGTGCAACCACTGACACCATTCAGACCCCCACCATTGGCTTCCTTTTCCACTTTTTACATAAATGCATTTGATGTGAGAAAACAAGGACGCGTGTTATTTTGCACTACTAAAAAAGGCCACATTTTCAACCATGAACAAAATGAAAGTACAAAAGCAAAAGATTACTGTAAACTTTACAAAATGCAGCCAGTTACTGCCACTTTTTTTTTCGTTTTTTGCTTTTTCTGTATCTTCCTTTGGCTCAGTTGGAAAAATAAAAAGGGCCACTTTTTTCTAGCTTTACCTTTTGTAATGACAGGTTTTATTTTATTTTATTTTATTGGGTCGTCCAGTAAAGTTCTGGCACAATGTCCTCAAATTAAAAATATTTCTTTAGTTTTCCCAAAACCAAGATCCTCAACAACAGTCTCCCATCGTGCCGCCATTTTCTTTTCATGCCCATGAAGAAACTGGGTTCTACAGCACGCCACGTACGCACAGTCTTCAGCTGTCTAAAGGTCTCGGATGTGCATGCTTTAAAATGCACGTGTGCTATAAATTACTGGACAACCCAACAAATAAAAAAGTAATAATTCAAGTCTCTTCCCAAATTCAGTGTTTAAATGGCTCACTTTCTTTTCACGGTGTAAAATATAATAAAGATCAAAATGATTTTCTGTCTATTTCATTCACTGCGTTAAGTTCTTTAGAAAAACAACAACAAAACACAGTGACCTACTTGTATATCAGAAAAACATGAAAATATATCACTTCCTATTTTTTTCATGAATAGTTTAGTGTTCTTTTGAATTTTATTTTAGGGACCTGATATTTTTTTGTGTAATGTTTTAATAGCAAAGGTTATAAAACTTTATAATTGCCCCCAAAAAAACAGATGAACTTGTCTGTGTGGGAGGATTTTGCATCGCTTAAAGATACGAGTGCTAAACTCACGTTAAGGGCGAATTCTTCTCTCCGATCAGTCTCGCCGCTTTCCGTTTTTATCATCTCGTGCTGGAAACGTCGACATGCTCACGGCATCGCTAAAGCAAGAAAACACAAGCGTTAAGACGTGGCAGAAGATTTCTGGATCCTTCATCCTTCAGGAAAACTGCTGTAGGATAAAGCCAGTGTGTGAGATGAGTTAAATACACGCTCGAGTTTAAGCGGTCGCGCGACACCGTGATATTTTCTGACTCGGGTTATTATACTGCGAGAAAGTCAAACCGTAACAGAGTCGTGGTCTAGAAATGCGGGTGAAGGGTTTCATCTTGTGCTTTTATTGATGACGCGAAAGGAAGAACGGCAAAATGAGAACGCTAACAATACAAAACATGCATTTCCTGTTATTGAGCCACGTTATTATTGTCCACCTTCAGCTCTAATCAAAGCTGTGCAGAATGGGCTCGTGTCCCGTCTCCTTCAGAAACCGCATCAGGTCGTCGGGTTTCAGTCCCACGCTGGCGGCGTTGCTCATCGGGTGAAAGTAAACCCTCTCGTGGCCGCCGTCGGCCAAGTCGCTATCCAGGACGAACTTGACGCTCCGGTCCTTGTCGCAGAAGAGCGAGAGAGCCGTGGCGCAGCCCTGACCCACCCCGAGCTTCTCCAGCATGGCCGCCTCGTCAGCGAAGCGCAGGTTCCCGCTGCCCAGAGCGAGCTTCTTCGCCAGATCGTTCAGATTCACCTGGCGGTCGTGACGCACCGAGACGAGCCACAGGCCCTTTTTCTTCTTGTCCTTGAGGAAGAGGTTTTTCGTGACGGCCCCGTTTAGGTGCTGCACGTGTGGCATCATTTCCTCCACAGTGAAAACCTGGTGAGAAAAACACGCTTCAGACCGAGTGGATTTATTTATATTTATGAAACACTGCGAATAAAAACAGTGGCTTTTCTACTCGCTCCACGTGCACGCACTTATTAAATAAACTGAGACGGGTTTTGGTTTCACACTTCGGTTGTGTTTTGTTACATGTCAGGTATAAGATCAATGCTGAGAAAAATAAGCAGGGGGGAAAACAGGGTCTTAATCTTTTTTTTTTTTTAAGGCAAAAAAAAAAAAAACTAAAAACTAAACTGTGGCTGGGAAGAAAGAAGATTTAAAAAGACAGTTCGGTGAAAAATCTAAATGTAAACAATGTTCCACCCCAAATGTAGTCGATCGGCCAAGACAGGTTGATGCTCTGCACTGGAGCTACAAGACTAAAGAGTCAATTAAAAAGTATATTTCATCCAGTTTTTATTTTATTTTTAGTTAAATACTTGCCCAAAAACTTAAATGCACAACTTCAGAGTGTCACCAAACATGTCTTAGCTGATCGACTACATTTTGTAAGAGGGGAACAAATCGTTGTGTACAAATCGCTTTAATCTGTGTTTTACGTTTCAGTGATGATTTTAAAATGTAATATATAGTAATCTCGTATAAAATGATCCCTGTCGCCGCTGAAATCTGAACAATGAAACGTCACCATCCTTAAATGACATTTAAATGTCCAATGTGTTGTTTCTAAAGTTTTCTAAATGGTGTCATGCACTACATGTGAACGATCTGCAACACATTTATACAACACTGAGCTCCGTTGGTCAGGGTTCTGCGCTCGAGTTCAAGTCTCAGGACCGTCACAGAGCCACTGCTCGGCTCTAGAGCAAGACCCTTAACCTAGAACCCATCCATCATAGATTGTATTCTACACGTCTCTGCGGATAAACGCGTCTGCCAAGTGAATAAATGTAAACATATTGGTAGAAAAATGGGATTATAATGTAAGTGATTGATATACTGATATATTGATGACTATTTGTTTAAAAATATATGTATATATAGAAGTATACAAACGGGTAAAACTGTTAGGATGTTAACACTAAATATAAACAGGTAGAATAATCAATGGCAATGTTTCAGGCTTTCAGGCTGTGCTTTGTCGCCCTCTGGCGGCGAGACTGCGCGTTTCAACAGCACGAGGAGAGGAATTACCTCCGGGTGCTCCACCGTAACATAGTCAATGTCCAGCGTTTTTAGGAGACTTTCTAGTTCTTCTCGTAGTTCTGCGGATCCCATTGCAAAACAACAACAACACAGCGTTTCAGATTTTGCGCAAAAAACCAGCGAATTTAGGAGTTTACTATTTTTACACGGAGAGTCGCGTCGCTGCTTGCGGAAGTCAGGCGGCTCAGTGCGCATGCGCGAACAATCCGCACTCACCACGTGGCACAGCTGGGTTTGTGTGTGATTCAAATATAGGATGATTTTATATATATATATAAATATATTCTTTTCCTTTATCATGAAATTAAATGCATTTCTATAAAACAGTTCTATTTTACTCACTTACAAAAAGTGCAAACATGCAAAACCGACTAATCATTTGCACAAAAATAATCTACATGAATGTCCTACATGGTGGTGGTTGTTGTTTGTTTGTTTTAAAAAATAAAAAAAAGATTCAAATATAACCAACATCGCCTTATCTTTGTACATATTCAGACGGGTAACGAATGAAAGGGAGAATCTGAATAAATGAGGGCCATCCACAGGTCACGAGGGGTCACTGAATGATGTGATGAGGATGAAAATGATGTAAATCCTACGCTATGGCCTTCACGGTCACCAAATTGAACACCTGTGGGAGATTTTGGAGCGACGTGTTGGACAGCGTCTCCACCACCACCATCAAAACACCAACTGAGGGAACATCTTTAGGAAGAACGGTTCTCCATCGGTTCCTCCAGTACAGTTCCAGAGACATGTAGAATCCACGCCAAAGAGCATTGAAGCTGTTCTGGAGGCTCGACTAAGACACTTTGAGAATATGCCTTAAATATCCCATATACTTATTAAAATATTATTTTCAGACTAAAGTAGCAGCAAGTTCAACGATTGTTGCGGCAAACTCACAGCTGTAGTATTAAACACTACACCCTGAATTAATTATATTTATATATAAAGAGATAAAACGTGAACATTTCTTTAATTAAACAACTTGAATTTTAACGTTTTCCTATAGAACCATAAGCACATGAAGCGCACGGCTGTTCAGGGTTTACGGTTAATCATCAACGGCGGACTTTCTCCTTCTTCTTCTACGAAAAGTAATATTTTGCCAGTAATTCAGCGCTGCTCGCTTCTTGGGATCGTCGTCTCTAAAAGTGCACTTTAAAACGTGATCGCATTGTCGCCTTCCTGGTCCTTGGTGCATTTCAGTGTACAAAAATGAGAAACTTGTCTCACGCTTTGCGTCACCGTATCGCCAGATTAAAGAAATATCGGCCCATCACATATATTATTTAGGCCAAAATATCGTCCGATTCTGATCTACAGCCAATCGATCGTCCCAGCCCTAATATTAACCATCACTCACTAAAACATTGAAACCAGAATTGAATGTAAAATAACTCATGATGCACAGTACCGGGCAGTGGTGCGTTCTTTTCTTGCTCCCGAGCTCCGTCTGAAGGAGATGTTCCTTGCCTCTGTCGTCCCTGGCTTGCTCACTGAGGATTATCTGTAAAGTGGGGCTTTGAGACGACATGCATTGTAAAAAAAAGTGCTATAAAAAGATCGCCATGCATACAGAATGGACATGTTTTATTGTTGTCACAGGTGCGTCACGTTTAGTTCGCCGAAATACACGGGTTTGGTATGTGAGCAGTAAGTGCAGGGGATCAAGTGGGCAAACAGTAGCGCAGAGTCTTGCTGAAATGACGTTCGTAAACTTGAGGAGCAGATGAGCGTCTCTCTTTGTAAACTGTCACTGTTGAGTCACGACTTTAGTGCCGATTGGTTTCTTTAAAAAATAAAAAAAAATTTAAAGAAAGAAAGAAAGAAAGAAAGAAAGAGAGCCATCATGCGTCGGTTTTGCCCAATTTCTTCCTCAGTGCTTGGCTGAAATTTCGAGACATCATATATTTATATTTATATAATTACATTTTCATGAATATAATGATGAGGTTCCATCTGACAAATTCCGTCATTTTTAAGATATTCGAGCCATAAAAAAAAAAGAAAAAAAAAAAGTGTCGATCCTCAATAAGGTCAAAGTGATTTTCAACAATATTTCGCTGTAAAACTCATGTAAAGAGCACATTAATGACATCAACTCATTTTTGCCCCTCCCCCCCCAAAAAAAAAGAAAAGAAAAGAAAAGAAAAGAAAGTCAGACAGAACCATACAAGTCTAACGTGTCACTTTGTGTTAAGTCTATGAATCTGACACAACACTGATATTATGGGTTGAAAGAAACATTTTCAAGTCATTGCATAAAAAAGGTGGATCGTATAATTTGGTAATAAAGTTTAAAAAAACAATACATAAGACATGATATGAACCCTTTTGTCATGATATTTTCCTTTTTCTTGCAGAGAAACATCTGCTCAGTGCATAATATTCCTAACGTTTTAGCATTCGCAGCTAATCACAGTGAGGGCGTTTAGCATCACGCTCTCTACGTCACTGATTCTAACTCCGGCTACATGCTGAAGCACTACTGAGGCACGGACCCGTCCTCTGGACTGGATTAACATACATTTAGATGGGGTTATATATTATATATTATATATTATATGTGTGTGTATGTATCTCTCACTACAGGGCTGCACAATACATCATTTTAACATCGTGACGATACTTTGGGCCACATTACAAAATCAACCAACAGCTGATATTTCTTGTGTTCACGTCATGAGAGATTAGTGGAGGAACTGAAAGACTTCCGGCTTTTTAACATCACATTATTATTATTATTTATGTATTTTTTAAAAGATGTTGGAACACACAAGCAAAAGGTTCAGTTATTCGGTGAGGGAAAATGCTGGAATATTCTTTAAAACGGATTTGTTAGGATCGCTCGTGGCTGGGCTTCAGTTGTTGTTTTTTTTTTATCAAAACGATGCAGAAACACAGATTTACATTTTTGTGCTTCTTTTTTTTTTGACTACCGAAAGATTTAAAAACCTTGTAGAATATTTCAGAGTGCAGAAGAAAAAAAAAAAAACATTAAAGCCACGTCCCCAAAACACATTTGGGCTCCAACCGTGAACACATGAATGATTGACAGAGACACTTTTTTTTTTTTTTTTGGACAAATATTACAAAAAAGGGTTTTGATGTTTTGATTTAAACGTAGTTTTCTGTACCAGTATGGTGTAACGTTAGGTTTAAAATGATTACAGATTTATCACGATACACCGCCACACTGGTTCATCGTCACCGCCCAAACACAAGTGACTATATTTTTATCAGGATTTTAAGTCGCGCATCCTTTTAACAAACTACGATGTTTGTGCACCTTTAAATTTCTCCTCGTTATATTTTGCAGCACCTAAAAACTATGGAAACGAATCAGGATCTTCAAACAGGAAGTAGATATCGTCATGGAGATAGAGTCAGACAAGCGTGTGTGTAATATTGTGACTATATGTCTAACGATCACTAACCACCTGTGTGGAGGGAAAGAAAGAAAAGCGCTGAAATATCAGTGTCACTCACTCACTCACACTAGCTATTGTAAAAAAGCTAGAACTAACACAGACTATCGAACAGAAGCCCAAAGATCTCACAGCATTTCATCCTCAAATGTGCCGAGCCATTGAATGAAGCAGCTTCTCCCTCCCTCACACACGCGCTCGCACACACACACACACGCACACACACATAATGAAACACCTCGCCGGCAGTCTCTGTATTGTATTGAAAAGAGAGTCACGTTTGGTCAGTGGTGTCCCAGCAGAGCAGGACGTTGCGTCTCCATGTGACCCTGCTGTGTGTGTGAGTGTGTGTGTGTGTGTGTGTTTGTGTGTTTGCCTGGTCCCAGCTCGTCCTCCTTGCATTCACACCGATGCGGAACCACGCCGATCTCAACTACCGGCCCTTGTTCTTCTTGGAGTTTCCCTAAAAAAGTCGACACAGAAAGGAAGGCTGCTTTTAATACCACTAAATAGATCAACGTTAACAGAGCGGTCGTCTGGCGAGCGCCAGTCCGAGCCCTGATGATGCTACAGAGTCTCACAGAGCGTGATTGGTCCTGCTCTCTGGGTGGGCGGGACATTACACTTTCTCTCCTGTCAATCAAAAAGCGGAACCAGCCAATCGTGGGCGTCTGTGAGCTCATGCGTGTGGAAGAGGGCGGTTGGTGCATACATGAACATTTTGGTTTTTTTTTTAAATGGAGGATGCACAGCCATTTAAGAGGAACTGTTTAAACAATGGTGAGTAAAATACATTTAAAATTCTATATTTATATAGTTTTATATATAATCTTTTATATAAATTCTCTTAGATGTTTATTTGAAGTCTTCTGCATCAGTGTGTCGTTAGAGAAGAGAAGGAGCCGACCTTGTTGCCCAGTTTGAGCGTGTCGATCTCCTCGCGCTGCTTGCTCAGGGTTTCGTTCATGCTGCAGAGATGATCACTCATCATACTCAGCTGGTCCTCGTAGCTCCTCTTGGTCGTGCTCAGTTCATCCTGTCCAACAAAGCACAACCAAGGGAGTGTGTTTGTATTTGGGCTTTTTTTTTTTTTTTTTTTTAATAGTTCTTCTAATTAAACATTACGTTCAACTTTTTTTTTTTTTTAGTCAAGGGAAAGTCAAGAAAAAAAAAAAAAAAAGGCAAGATCCAGAGAGCAGTCCGAGTGTTTAAATCATTACAGTGATTAAAAATAAAGAAATAAATAAAAAGCGCAAACATATTTTACACATCTTTTAACTACATAGAAAAAAAACTACTGTTTTAGCACTGACAAAATAATTAAATATTTAGAAAATTAAGACTTCGTTTGTGCGTGAAATTTGACATTTTATGAAAACCTTTTGTTATTAATTTGATAATTTTTTTTTTTTTAAAGACAGACTTTAAAACATTTCTGAAATCTGCCCCTGTGTTTACTGCTTTTCTTTAAAAATAAATAAATAAATATTTTTTCTTTATTCCTAAATGATTATTAAATCAGATTTTATGGGCAGAAAAACGTCCTGTGTCGTCCTCCTCACCTTTTTACATCATTCAAACACCTACAGATTGAACTGCTCTGCAGCTTTATGTTACTGTACTACATCACCTGCAGACATGTGATGTTCTGATTGGCTTGCTTCATCTCCTCAGTGACGGTCTCACGATATTTCTCTGCAATGGCCAGACGTTTCGCCAGCGCCCGGCACTTAGAGCGGAAAGCAAACAGCAAAATATCAAAACAATGCAGCGTTTTTAACGTCTTTACTTTTTAACAAACAAATCGGATAATAGAAAGTTGCCAAGATCCCTGAGCCCGAGGCTCACACAATACAATGTTGATGAATACAACAGTCGCAAACTATATACAGGACCTTATTTATATTTATATATAAAATATAGGCTGTGAAGTCCCCACACTGCTCAATCCTATTTTATTTTATATTAACTCCCTTTTTAAAAACTACACATACAATATTTGTCATTTAACCAAGTCTTCTGGATAAGATCAAATAAGTAGTCACTGGTCATCTTATTACTCCCAAGTGATTGATGATTATGCTTTATTTTTCCTGTTTATAATATTTGTGCACACTGTAAATAGGCCTGTGCTGTGAATGAAATGAAATAAAAGGACACCAAAAATCAGTTTTTAGATGTTTTCGGGTATAAAACCAACAAAACTCTCCACACAAAATAAAACACCAAAGCACACAACGTGCAAAAATACTGAAAACAGTAAAGACCTAAATCTTTATTATTAAAATATTTTTTGCATAAATAACCGCGCCTGCGTACTGGAAAAAAAAGATACGACTTAGAATGAAAGAGGAATAAAGAAGAAGAGAATACATTAATTTCAATGTATACGAGGTATATGGAGAAATGACAATAAAAACCTACTTGGCTTGAACCCTGGCCGAATTACTGCTTTAACTGTTAACAGAAGTCAAAGTGTTTGTTTGGATGCATGCGCATGTGTGATATTTAAGATCCTAATTTCTCTTTGTCATTATTATGCTCCCCGTTTCTGAGAAAGAGCTCACCTCTGCGTGAAAGTGCACGGCCTTGCTGTCGGACATCTGCAGCTGCGTGGTGAGCTCGGCCACTCGCGCCATGTAGTGGGTTTTGATCAGGTGTTCCCTCGACTCTTCATCTCCAACCTGGAGGACAAACACACACACACGGAGACGAACGTCAGCCCACTAGTGATATTACTAGGTGAGTAATAAAAAAAGATACAGGTCAGATTAATATTAGGACATCTGGGGCAAACAGCATTCTTCTTCTCTAAGTGGTGGGGGCTTGACTTTTTTTTTTTTTTTTGGCATCCCTGTGTTTATATTAAATCCTTTCAAGGCATCAGCCTCAACAAACCACCAGATGCCTATAGAACTAGAGCGCTGACTGAATCAGAGAGCCACTCCTAGCAATCAACTCCTCGAAAGAGCGAAATGTTTTTTCGATACTGAATCATAAAATTATGTGGTGATGATGCAAAAAAAATGTTATGAGGCAGCAGAAAAAAAAAAAAAAGGGCTCAGAAGCACCGACACTTTTACACTCATCAAGAAATCCAAGTAAAAAAAATCTCATTTTATGATGCAATAACAATAACAATAACATTACCCAAGGCCTCGCGAGCAGAGGCACTGAAGCGGCGCGTGAATCTAATAAAACACCAAAATGCGAATTCTGCATCTTATATATGCGTTACAAAACGAAGCGCTAGTTTAATATTTCATGCTATAAACACTGCAGGTTTAAAACGATTGCCCAATCACGAGTCAGAAAGCAAATCCGTGCACGTTTAACGTGATCACCAAAACGGACGAGAGCAGGGTAACAGCAGAGGTAGAGAGAACATTTGATATTATAAAACTTTGAGGTAGCCCTCCGTACCCTTAAAAATTAAAATAAAATAAGTGTTTTAAAAAAAAGCATAGAGTGACTTTAAAGATGGATATCCACCTTCCTCTTGAAGGATAATGAAATCTGAAAAGTACCAGCCCTGCTGATGACCTGCATTACATTACTACATGCTGTAAATAGATATCTAAACACCGTATTACCGTTCCAAACCTTTACTACTTACACTCTCATTAGTGGGGGTTGTGGTTAGCATCCCAACCTGGTGATGGAGAAGATATATGAGGTTAGGTGACCGACATCATCACATCCATCACATCTACTGACATTTTTATTATTTTTAAATAAACTACTAAATACAAAAATGTCGTCTTCGAGATTTCCTTTACAAATCAACTTTTCTGGATAAACCATGAAAGCGAATGTGTGTTAAACACTCCTGTAGACCGCAGCGTGAGGAACTAACCAAACTGGTGCTGTGAGACACCTCGGTGCCGGTTCCCTCTTCTTTGTCTGGCTCGATTTGTCCTGGAGAGACGGAGACGGCGGGTGCAGAGAACCCGTCGCCGAGGGCAGAGGAGAGTAGAACCTCCAGCTCAGCTATGCGCTGGCTCTCCTTCTCCAGCCGCACTCGGCCCAGCTGAGCCTCCAGTAGCCAGTGCTCCTTCTCCTGCTCCAGACGAGCGATTTTCTCCTGACTCTGCTGCACCTGCAGTGCATTATTTCGTTTGTGCTCATTTCCTGCTCATCAATATATATATATTTTTTTACTAAGTACGTTAATAATCTTCTTTATTATCCGATTTCTGCACTTACCAGCCTTTATCGGATTTCAAGACACATGCACATGCATTGTGTCCCAATAATCAGGCGATTCAGAGCTAATCCGATATTTTTCCGATATCCGAGCGCAAACGTGCACCAGCGTTAAAAAAAAAAAAAAGACCGTGGACTCTGTGTTTATCAGTGACATAAACTATAATTTAATTTCAGATCATATATAAAATGATTGTAATATGATTCTTTCGCTTTTAAATCGTTTGTAGGAAGCTGTAAAACATCATGTGTCCAGAATCATGACTCCAAAATGACAAGAGTAGTGTTAATATAAACATTAATACCCAGAATGCATCTGTTTTTGGATCAAATCTTGACGTGGAGACTTAAATAATAAACTTTAATTATCTATGTAGAGTCATTTCTCCTTTATCGTTTCACTTTTTCCCCCCCAAAAAATACTTTAAACACCAAATAAACCCTGTAAAAACACCTTTATGTGTGAGGTTTATATTAGTAAGAAAGCAAGCGAGAGAGCGAGAGAGCGTACCTGCTGCATGAGGCCCTCTCTGCTCTCTGTGGAGCTGGTGAGAACGCGGCGGTTACACAGCGCCTCCGTGTAGGGAACGGACTCAGGACGCACCTGAAACCAGAAGCAAGCGTAAAACAATGACAGCAGTTTAAACCCCAAACAAAAACCAAAATAAAATGGTGGTTTAATATTTAATAATGCAGCCGAGTGCCAGCAGGTATACACTGATAGACTAATGTGCCCTCACTGACCCTCCCGAGTGCGAGCATGTAGGCGGACGCGTGCTTTTTGTTACTGAGCATGCTCTGTGCCTGCTGTGGGTTCAGGCTTCCGGCGCCGCCTCTGGGCCCGTAACCAGCCGACGAGGTGAAGAAGTCCAGATTGTTGCTGAAGAATGTCGCAATCTGTACGGAATCAAAAAGAACGGGAACCATTTTCTGGCAGGTAGCATTTAGCAGGTAGCATTTAGCAGGTAGCAAACCTGTCGTACATTAGCGCCCCCTGCTGGCTCACCTTGTTTGTGCTGCTGGTCAGCGAGACCAGGGAGGAGAGCAGACACTCGTTGGTAGTGCGCAGCTTCTGAGTGACGGTGGGAAGCTCCTGCTCCAGATCCACCTTCTGACTGTAGTGCTTGTACAGCTCTGAGGTCCGGGTAAGGAAAGAGGGACAGGAAGTGCGAGCGTGAGAGTGTGCAGGACAGCAGTAACCAGGTGTGACCCAAATACTGACGGGTACCTATATGTTTAAAAGTTGCTTGTGAAAAGCGGTTAAGTTCAGTGATGTAGCACCACACAGAGCAATGCTCCTGCCATGAGAGGCCCATTTATATCTGGTTCATCTCGGTGAGCTCTTTATCCAGCGGGTCGTGTGGTGAGGTCTCACCTTTGGTGGCGTCCTGCAGGTTGTGTAAGCAAGCGGAAAGTTGGGTGAACACTGCGCTGGAGCTGCTCTGAGGCATGGCATCCAAACGCACACCTGCCACAAACACATACACATCTTCATCATCCTCATCATCATACTCATCAATCAATTCAGAGATTCAGAGTCAGGAAGATTTTACAGTAGGTCATGAATTGATACTGAATATTTGAAATGGTACAAACACAAACACTCGCTTCCCTCCGTATCAATTCTATACATATAAGAAGTGCTTTATTTCACACACACACACACACACACACACACACACAGGCTCCCGTACACACAAACACAAGCCTCACAGCAACTCTGAGCTTTTCTTTAAATAAATAAATAAATTAGCCCCAAAATCGAGTATCGATATTTATCAAAGAATTGAAAAAGAAAAAAACAAAACCAACGTGGTGGAAGAAACTATGGCTTAGTTCTGACAAAGAACATAGAATTAACACAGAAATATTTTATGTAATTTTATATAAATCAGTAATATGAGGGTTTACACTATGACCCATTTAAAATGCTTCTTTAGTTTTAATTTCTTTTTAAATGAGTAAGTCAACACATCGACACACAATACTGTGTTAATTTAAAAAAATTAAAACTTCTCCTTCTGGAAAATCCCAGCATGGTGCAAATGGTGGTGCAGCTGTGGGAGTGTGTGGCCTGTGGACTGTGGATGGTGAATAAAGGGTGCAGGACTCACTCGGTAAGGCCAGGAGACTGATGTAATTCTGCAGCTTTTCGAACACAGCCGTCACCCGCTTCATATCGCTCTGTAGCTCACGGTTCCTCGCGCTCAAAGACGCCGTGCAGAGAGGTACGTCACACTCTTCCTCCAAACTACAGAGAGAGAAGGAGAAGAGAGGGTAGTGGAGCATGCCTCTTATAGAACTATTTACAAAAGACCCAAAAAAAAAACAACAGCCGCCATTTGTGCCTAAATTTAAATAAATGAATGAATGAATGAATATATATTGTTTTTTTTATTAAAAAAGGTAATTATGAAATTAATTATCACATGAAAAAGGGCAGCAATATATAAAAATGAGGCAATACAATGTAAAAAAAAAAAAGAAAAGAAAAAAAGGTATAATAATAATAATAATAATAATATATATATATATATATTTTTTTTAAAGTCTTTTAATTGTTATAAAATGCGTCACTTTTTCTTTCAAGTAATTTTACTTTAATTATGGCAGGTTTGGGATTTCAAAATAGCCTTCTTGGATTTTTTTTTTTTTTTTTTAAAGGCCCAGTTATATTTCATAATCGGGCTTTTCAGGACAGAACATTCACCGATGGCCTTATACTCAGTTTTCTAAAATAAAAAATAAAATAAAATAAAAAGATTTAAAAAAAGATTACATTATTTAAAAAAAAAATAATTTACAGTTTGTTTGTTTTTTATTAAAAAATGATGAAATTATACTACATAATTATTAACACCTTTTAATTATTGCCCCCCACCCCACACACACTCGTATACATTTCTGTACTTCATGTGATTATTTCACAATTACCCATTTATTTATTTATACCTTTTCAGCTGATAAGGCAGGATCTTCTGCAGAAAGCTCGTGTAAGTGGAGAAGGATTTGGAAAAATCCTGTAGTTTCCCCACCGTCTCCTTCACACACACACACACACACACACACAGGAAATGAAGAGGCCACTTGCGCTCGTGTGGGTGAGCCAAAACTAAAGAAACTAAAATCATTTATTAAAAAATAATCAACACATCTAACGCTCATATGAAAGTAAAAACCAGGTTCCGTATAAACCCCCCGGGGACTCACGAGTACTGTAACCGTGTCCTCAGTGATGCTCTGATGCACCTGCAGCATGGCGTCCTCTAGGGGGCGCACGTAGGCCGCGTTCTCGTGCAGATATTGGGAGAACTGAAAACAGGGAAATGCATACATCAATCATAAAGCAGAGTTAGCAGAGTTATGCTGATCCCCGAGTGTGTGTGTGTGTGTTTGTGTACCTTCTGGTTGAGGGAGGAGATAGGCTCGATGGATGAGTCCCGGGGATAAATGTGAACCCTCTGCTCTGTGTACGAGTGAAAGTTGAGGAGAGCAGAGATGAGGTCCTGTACGAAGCCCACAGCCTGTCCCGCCGCGTCTCGAGCCTTCAGCTAAACACAACACACACACACACACACACACACACACACACACACACACGAGTGTGAACGCCAGAAAGCTCAATTCACACCACAATGTGTAATATACACGTCATAACAATGACGCGGCGTCCTCACCTGATGCCTTCTGTTGTGTGGGGGAACATTTAAGCTGTTGTAGTCGCCGCACTCTTCAGAAAGGAGAACAAAATTACGCTTGGCCGTGAAACATCAATGCAAACGTTTAATATTCTGTACACTCGCCTTGTCCGAAGGGTCATTTTTGACCCCGAGGACGATGTTTACACCCTGCTGGTGTACAGCTTTCATGGAAATATACACAGAAGGCAAAAGATGTTTCACTTTTTCTAATGTTTGGAAACTCGAGGAAAAGACACCAAATTTGGAGAAAATAAATAAATAAAATTCTCATTTAATCTCATTTTCTCTGCTGTTAAAACATCATGACGGGTCATTTTTTGACCCTCAAGACAACACAAGGGTTAAAAATAATAATAATAATATTGCATTGTTTATGGTTAAATTCTATCAAAGGTTGAGAATAATGAAGTGTATATATTTATATTTATAAAAAAACACCTCGTCTGTCAAGCGATGGTTTCAGTTCTTTGCTGAGCCACGGATTGGTTTTATTTGAGGATTAACGCTTCCGAAATTCAGACGTTTTCAATTGAAGGCTGATTAAAAACGAAGATAAGATCTTTAATAAATGTGCATGAGGGCTGTCAAAACCATCGTCGCTATTCGTATTTACGGAAAAAAGGGTGTGTCAGTAGACACCTCATGAATATTCAAATGCTAAATATTTTAAGGAAATGAAATACAAACTGGTGTCGTTGAAGGGCACTTTCTCCTGGATCACACTGCTGTTGTGCTTCAGCTGAGTGCTCAGCTCTGTCTGATACTTCCTCAGTTGCTGCTGGCTACACACACACACACACAGAGCCACATCAACTTGTGCCTGAATCTTTTGCGTATTCACAAAATAAGATGAAAGTATAGCTTTAGCGACGAGATCATTTGCAATGAAAAAAAAAAAATAATAATTTAAAAAAAATATATATATTTTTTTTAGATCTTTGGCTTTATTTTTGTGAGAACGTGACGTACCATTCCTCGGTCCGGAGTCGGCACTCCTTGGCTTCCCTCTCCAGCGTCTGGACCTTAATCTACAACAGGACACAGAACGCAGACAACACTGCGATTACACCTTACACCACTCGTAGTGATGATGTGAGACATAACGGACCCGAGGTTATGTTCTGTAGAAAATCCACGTTCCTCGGGTCTAAGCACTCAGGCGTACCTCGAGGCGAGCCTTGTCGCTCTGCAGCTTCTCGATGTTGTCCATGTATTTGGTGGCGAGGCCATCCACGACAGCCTGGTGCTGCTCGGCATCTTTCTCCAGCTGCTGCAGTGTCGTTCGGAGCCGAGCCTCCTGCTGCCGGTGCTGCTCGTCTGCCTCGTAGAACTGCAAGAACATCAACAGTGGGGCTCATCGATGAACCGACTGGTAAACGAGGTGGGTCTAAATGCCTGATCCTAATCATCAGCGCAGAAGGAGGTTAGCAGATATCAGGGCCTGGAAGGTTGCGAGCTTAAATCCTAGTCATGCCAAAGGGCTCTTGATAAGGCCGCTGTGTTTAGATGCTCGTTGTTGCTTGCTTTGAGTCTAACTTACACTCTTCTAACCAGACATTCGAGAAGTCATATACATCACTGTGGCGACTAGAGACGGCGCAATGCCACTTTTTCTTTTCCAATACCGGCACTGAAACCTTGGAAAGCCGAGCCAATTTATTTATTTTATTTCTTTCCTACTAAGTTTTAAAACAAGCGATGACTCAAAACGGCTCAAACTCAAAATTACTCGACTGGCCTACAGGAAGAAACACACAGCCATCATCAACACGACTTACACAAAAGCGAGCGTGGCTTTTTAAAATTATTATTATTATTCAAATAAACCTTTTAAAAAAACAATAATTAAAAAAAAATAATAATAATAATTTAAATATCAGTGCAAATGTGTGCAAAATTAGACAATAAAAAAAAAAAAGAAC
>JAOUQW010000031.1:1260399-1274460 GCA_028565825.1 Olivaichthys viedmensis | reverse complement strand
AGATAATCTCAAGAATAAGTGACGTGAAAATAAGGAACAAGAAAAAAACTCACAAAATGCATGTAGGATTACAGCAAACCAAAATGTTCACGGGGGGGGGTGTCAGGGGGGTTGAAGCAAAGATACATTTAAGCAGCAGTCTGTTTACACCATTCGTGATAACGTTTCATTCACTACATGGCAAAATATGTAAGAATTAAAAAAAAATTAAAAAGTGATTTTATAATTAACACGTATTCAGTCTGTTCACACTTAAATATTGCCTGTCAGAATCAGTAAAGAAGGCGTGGCCTGTGTGCCTGTCAGTCCCACTAAGGGAGGCGTGGTCTCAATGCCTGTCAATCCCACTACAGGAGGCGTGGTCTCAATGCTTGTCAGTCCCACTAAAGGAAGCGTGGCCCTTTGTTCCAGTAAAGGGGGAGTGGCCTGTGTGCCAGTGTAGTCCCACTGAAAGAGGCGTGGCTTCTGTTCCAATCAGTCCTCATTAAGAGGCGTGGCCTGTGTGCCTGCTGCACCAAAAAGCACGGACACCGTGCCTGTCAATCTCAGTAAAGGAGGCGTGGCCTCCCACTCCTCAAAGCGAGCACTGTTTGTACAATACTCAAATCATACCATACGACCAATACAGTGACATCAGAACAACTTTAAACTGCATCACACTGAATCTTTAGATACTTTGCGCCTGGAACACAACGTGCATCATTATAATCTCTGAAGGAATCGAGATGCACACCCCGTAATTCACAAAGTTAATTCTCATGACTCTAAACTGGGTCTTATTTATGAACTTTTCCTCTTTATAAAAACAGCCCCATTCGTACAGCGTCTCTGTTTTGTACAACGTTCGGTTTAGAAAACTACAAACCAAAGCGAAGATCCATGTTTTCCGCCACAGGCACGTCTCGGGCGTATCTACTCCCCTGACCTAGTTTGGTTCGAAAGGCCTGAATAAATGGCCAGACCCGAACATGGGTGTGATGTAAATCCCGTCCTTCTTTTAGCAGGTCAGATACAACGTTTTTTTAAAAATTAATAAAAAAAAAAATAAAAAAAAAAAGAAGCACAAAACACTACAAACTCAGAAGCCTGCATAACAATTCCTGTTTATAAAATGTTGTTTTGCTCTAACTGCTTTCAAGTTTAAGCAAATTTCCCCAAAGCCGACCAAAGAAAATGCAAATCGTCTGCTTTAAACAGCTATTATGTGAATCTTCTAAAGAGAAGCAACAACATGATGTCATCCAAAAAAAACAAAAAAAACAAAGAACCAGCCAAAAACACACACCATCATGAGGAGACTGGAACACACACACACACACACACACACACACACAAGCTCATTATTGACCAAAATAAAAATCTGTTTCCAGATTGATCCTTCATCACATTTTTGATCCCTATCCTAATTTTTAAGCCGGTCTTTAACATTGTGAATTCCTGAAACGTTGCATAAATACATGTGAACATAAAACCACACGCGTGACTGCTCCACTGATGAAACGCAGCACTCGGATGACATTGGTCACTCCAGACAGGTCAAATCTACAATTAGAAGTGAAAGAGGTTATTTTTTGACTAGCTGACGTCTGAGTTTTACCACCGAGACCAGGGTGAAGGCCTGCTAGCTGTGAAGACTGCTCGCGACGCTGAAAATCTGAAGATATCCTGCACTGGTCGTCATTTGTGTTGTAAACAACTGTAACTGAAACTACAGTGGGGGTAAATTCGGACTCTGAAGAGGTGTTTATGTTTTGTTCTTTTTCAAATTAGAAATTAACACGAAGAGTTGAGAGTAAAAGAGTTCATGCAACACCGGAGATTTGCGGCACGCAGCGTTTTATAAATAATAAATAACTGATAGCAAGGGCGTGGTTAGGGAGCTTCAGTATGAAGGCAGCGGCTCTGCGAGAGGACGCTGTACAAATTCGCATCTTTTCCACATGATCTTTGCGTTTTTACACCGTTAGTGTTGCATAAACGCATCGAACGTTCGACGCCTTTTCAAAAATACAAGTGTGGCAAATAAACAAACTCCATTAATACGTCCAAGTCTTCATTTAAATAAGCTAACATCCAGGGATAAGAAATAAGACACAAATATTACTTTAAAATGCACGATGCGACGATTTTAGTGGTCGCTGAGGTTTTTGCGAACAAAAGCACCAACACAAATGTAAGTTAATTCAATACCTAAAAAAAGAAGTATTTAACAAGGAAAAGGCAAGAAAATGAAGAAAAGAAAATGGATTTTAACGTCCAATCGGTTGTTCCAGTGAGTAAAACGAGTAATATAAACACAGACACCTGGCGATACACAATAAAAAGTGCATCACGATGTGAATATATCGCAATATCAATACAATCGCCCAGCCCTACTAACACCATGTTGTATTATGTCTATAGCCCGAGTCGAAGTGTGCCAGTTAATCTGACTGGGATTCATACATGTCCCCCTTTTGTAAAGCACATGGGCTATTGAGCATAAGTGCGAGTGAATTTGCCTGTAACCTACTTTTAAGGTGACCTTGACAACACATTGGTGTTCAGCAGAAAGTTGGCGGTGAAAACAGACTTGCGCGCACACACACACGATTTAGAAAGGAAGAATTACAAACCGACGGCGTTGAAGGCGAAACAATGGGGGGAACATTTAAAAAAAAATTGGCAACGAATTTAGAGCAAGAGTTTTTAAAAAAAAAAGTGTGCAAGGCGTACTTCAGCTTCTGCGCCTTAAAAACCAACAACAAATAACACATACAAAACCAGAAATACCCCCCCAAAAAAATGGTGTAATAGTTTTTGTAGTTGCATTAAATGTAAGAAATGTAATACAACAGTGTGAGGAAAGTGTTTTGTGGCATTGCATCGCTTTGGTATGGGTATGGAAGACGACATTAAAGGTATAAATGGTGCCTGCATGGCATTTCTTGGCCACATGATCTCTGCATGTTGCATGCATGCATGCACTCGCAGTAAGAGCACTATGAAGGGTAGTAAGGCTTACCCACTCCCAATTGGATTGCCTACATATGGTTAAGCACCGACTGGCCCTTGGTGGTCTATAAATAGCACGCGCACGTTACCGAGCACCAAAAGCGCGCAGAGCTCGCGCCGTTACCGCAATGTCACATTAAAATATTAAATCTACAGCGTCCTTCCGGCGTAGGTTTAAAACATTTCAATCAAAATCCTCATGTCGACACCCGACACTTGTCAGTGCAGCAGCACGTCATGGGGGCGACCGACACGCGCACGCGCACGCGCACACGCACGCGCTCAGCTACAAATCAGCTACAAATCGCCGAACCAGACGCGAGAATGCATTTTAATGCGCATGAAAGCACGGCGTTAACGCAAACACACGCGCGTCCTTTCAAAACACAAAGACCAAAAACGAGCACCAACCCCGCTTGGCGTCCATCTTGCGCCGCCCGCACCAACGCTACCGAGGGAGCGCGCGCCCGATGCGCGAGCCCGACGCGCGTGCACGCGCTTTCTGCTGCTGCTGCTGCTGCTAGCGTGGTCGGCGCGCCGGTGCGCGTGCACGCGGGACTCAAAACAAAAAGCCCGTTTCACACAGAGAGAGAGAGAGAGAGAGAGAGAGAGAAAGAGGGAAAGAAAGAAAGAGAGGGAGGGAAAGAAAGAAAGAGAGGGAGGGAAAGAAAGAAAGAGGGAAGGAAAGAAAGAAAGAGGGAAGGAAAGAAAGAAAGAGGGAAGGAAAGAAAGAAAGAGAGGGAGGGAAAGAAAGAGGGAAGGAAAGAAAGAAAGAGGGAAGGAAAGAAAGAAAGAGAGGGAGGGAAAGAAAGAAAGAGAGGGAGGGAAAGAAAGAAAGAGAGAGGGAAGGAAAAAAAGAAAGAAAGAGGGAAGGAAAAAAAGAAAGAGAGAGGGAAGGAAAGAAAGAAAGAAAGAAAGAGGGAAAGAAAGAAAGAAAGAAAGAGGGAAAGAAAGAAAGAAAGGAAAGAAAGAGGGAAGGAAAGAAAGAAAGAGGGAAAGAGGGAAAGAAAGAAAAAGGGAAAGAAAGAGGGAAAGAAAGAAAGAAAAAGGGAAAGAAAGAGGGAAAGAAAGAAAGAAAGAGGGAAAGAAAGAGGGAAAGAAAGAGGGAAAGAAAGAAAGAAAGAGGGAAAGAAAGAGGGAAAGAAAGAAAGAAAGAGGGAAAGAAAGAGGGAAAGAAAGAAAGAGAGGGAAAGAAAGAGGGAAAGAAAGAAAGAAAGAGGGAAAGAAAGAGGGAAGGAGGGAAAGAAAGAGGGAAAGAAAGAAAGAGGGAAAGGAAAGAGGGAAAGAGGGAAAGGAAAGAGGGAAAGAGGGAAAGGAAAGAGGGAAAGAAAAAGAAAGAAAAAGAAAGAGGGAAGGAAAGAAAGAGGGAAAGAAAGAAAGAAAAAGAAAGAGGGAAGGAAAGAAAGAGGGAAGGAAAGAAAGAGGGAAGGAAAGAAAAAGAGAGAAAGAAAGAAAGAAAAAGAAAGAAAAGAAAAAGAGAAATATGCCTCGGTTCAACAACAACGCTTTTTTTCAAAAATCAAATTAGTGCCCACATTAATTAACATGTCCATTCATGCACGCGCACAATAAACAGCCTGGAGAAGAGCCTGGAGAAGAGCCTGGAGAAGAGCCTGGAGAAGAGCCTGGAGAAGAGCCTGGAGAAGTGGACGCTTTTTGTTTCAGGTTTGCCATTTAAAAAAAGTAAAAAAAGAAAAAGAAAGAAAAACAGCCTACTGGTTCAACAAAACACTAAAATCCTGGTGATAACCTGGTTCAGGGGTGTTCTCAAACTTTTTACACTTTCAATGCAAAAAAAATAAAAAATAAAAAAATAAAAAAAATGATCACAGACATTAGAGCTTTTTATTCCTGATCTTTCCCAATCTTAAAGAAAGCAGGGGGAAATAAATTAATTATAAAATGAAATGAAAAGACACTTTCACATGTGAAATGATGTTTGGGGAGGGGATGAAAAATTACAAGTTTTTTTGTTGTTGTACATATTCCCATAAAATTATATGTGGAAAAACAAACAGATCATTTCACATGTAAACGTCAGTAAATCATGTGTTTCTTTCCCTATAAATTAAAGGCAAACATTGTAGATCAAAAACAGCACTTCCCCTAATTCTATTAAAACTGCAGTGAGATTAAAGTTGACGTTATTATTTACACTTGTAAAGTTACTGAGGTTTAGAGTAAGAAAAAGTTTATTTTTCCTAAAAGAAACACTGGCATAATTGTAAACCCATGTAACCGAGTTGTACAGTGAATTAGGCGTGTAATTAAAGTAACTAAACAATAACAGCTATTGCAATAAATCTGAAATTAGTTCATTATAATATCCACCGTAATTACATCATTTAAAGAAATGATAAAATTCCATTTCCTCAATCAGAAGTTACTCTTATTGCTTTTTCAACCAACAGTCCGAACAGAAATAACCGATTTAAAGTGTTTAAACCATAAGCGACACTTATCCCTATATACCCAGATTATAGAAACTTCTCTACACGTCTGTTACATATTCTCCATTTCAGTACCCTTTTAAAAGATAACATTCACTGATTGCCAATGTACAATGAGGTTTCGTTCGGAGCAAACGTGTTGATGTGTTCAGAAAGTTAACTTCAAATCTATATTAAATAAATAAATAAATATATTTTAAAGGGATTTAGAGGGAAACAATCTCTCTGCAAAAGAAATATTTCAAACAGATTGGAATTTGAGTCTCTCTAAATTGGGCAAAGTTTGAATCGAAAATAAACTTGCTTGTTTTGGTCGTTACGACTGACATTTTAATACTCGTATTGTCCTACACTCTGCCCATTTAGTCCACAATTTCCCTCAGGATCAATAACTCATCCATCCCTACCCACCAAAGAGCGGATGAAATGGGTCAACTTTGAACAAACAAGTTTTTTTTTAAACAGTTATTGTGTCCATATTTAGCTGCTGGTAAGGTCCATCAGGTATCCTTTATACGAGTGCCCCAGGCATGTATTTTGACGATATCTTGAGCTTCAGTCCCAAGTTAAAATGCGTCCATGGGAAACACTGGCACGCCTGGAAAAGTGCTAAATGCTTGACCGAGTAACAGCAGATAGCAACAGTTGCTAAACAGTGATTGGCGGGTCAAGAAAATAAGGCGGGGCTTGAGATCGGCCAATTACCCCCCAACCCACTCCTCTTGGCGGTACTTACCGAAGAAACGGCTACTTCGAACTCTGGTATTTCAGGATTTCATTTTCAGGTGTTTTTAGGAATTTTGCTCAATAACCAACAAATGACAAAAGCATAATTTATATCCAAATTGTGATTTTGTTTACAGCTGCTCTTTCAAACATTTAGGCAGGCAGGCTTTGACTAGATGTACTGCCAACTCCTATAAATAGGTTCCTACAACAGTGTTAAGCTGTAGAAGACATTTTGCCAATAACACAACCCTCGACACGGACAGTTCCCTGAGAACCAAGTGACCAGCCAATTATAGTCTAAATGCTGCTAGTGACTGGGACTAACCTGCTAAAAAAAAACCTGAATAATCCCATTCCACGAATTCCAACACACATTCTTAACGCTAAGAAGTGGTGAAAATGTGGCTGTGCCAAACACTACTCATCCTGAGCCAAACAGAATACAAGTTTGACGAATATATTCAATGAATGGCCATTTTTTTGTTGATTAATGTGGGAAACTAGCGCATTACCAAGAGGTCACCATTGCCGAGTTTTATAATACTCTACCTCTTTTGTACTTAATCATCACTTCACTGTGGCAAATGGAGCTGACCCTGAGCACAATGCCCTCACTGTTGCAATGCGAGTCAAATGTGACAGAATCTCTCATCTGTTTGCAAAAGGAAACACTCATGATCGTCAGCCAACACAAAGCACCGAAAGAGCCTTGACTAAAAATGAAGATAAGCGTTCCCTTACTGACAACTACGTCTTTTCAAAAAACATGTAGACTACAGCGGTATGGTCAGACCTGCACTCAGGATTCAGTAGGTGGGAGTGCAGGCCTTTCCCTGTAGGTGCAAAACCGGCTCCATGCAAATATCGGCAAACCACTGCAGACCTGCGGGTACTTTTGGCACCGTTCAGCCTAACGCACCCAGAACCTTTGGACACATCAACTCTTGTCGTGACAGCGAAGCTACACTGGGTCCAAAGGTCCACCGAGCTTGAAAGCACATGTTCAGAAGGAAAAATAACTGAAAATTTAGCCTTTAGAAATAAAAAAGTACAACATGCAACTCAAACATGTAATTGAACTGGACATTATCGGGAAACATATCTGTCCAGACTTATTTCAAATGTCAAACACTCAGCTACCAAATCAGTCTTTACATTCCAGCTATCGTTCCGTCTCGGAAATCTCAAAAGTCACCTGTCGACAAGCTCATAGACTTAGTACCCTTGTCTTTCCAATTTGGGGAAGGTTGGCACTCCTGATTGTCCATAGTTTTCCCTGTGGCTGATTAGGGCAGATCTGCAGAGGGATCAGCTTGGCATTCCAGGCCGAGAGAGGAGCGTGGAGCTGCAGCGGCGGGTGGGGCGACAGGAACAAGTTGCAATGACAAGAAGGAACGCTGCCTTAACCGAGATGACTGCAGCGATCTCTCTCTCTCTCTCTCTCTCCCTCCCTCCCCCTCTCGCTCTCTTTGGCTGCAGGACTGGGGTCAGCTGACTATGCTGGCTCTGGGAACCTCTAAATGCACTGACGCAGCAACTCCTTCTCCACGCAATCCCCCTCTTGTCCCACCCATGCACAAACATGCATGCCCTTCTCTCTAAAATCTACCTCAGCAAATAGAGATACACTTCCTCTGCACCTTTGTCTCTCTTATGCAAGAAATTAAGAGCCACCATATAAAAATACACAATCAGGTGCCTGCCAATTCATAATCTTAATAATAAAGACAGGGATCATCAAGAGTCAAAATTACAACATCTAGTATCTACTGACAAAGAAGAACCAGCTTCAGCCTTGACAAATAAGAAAAAGCTACCATAAGAAGAAAATACATGAAAATACAATACGGTCATTAACTGAAAAGGGACTAGAGTCCACTAGATGGCACCACGGCCAAAGAAAACCAGAAGTCAGTCCTAGAAGCATGCCAGTTTTTTTTAAACTCTTAAGTAATTCTACTTGCTGTCCAAGTTAAAACTTAACTACCCATAGAAGATCATCTGTAACTGATTATTAGTTGTTCTCATTCTTTCACAGGTGAGTTATTTTAGGCCAGGGCAAGGTCCACCTTGAGGGCTTTAGGTTCAAGGTGTAGTCTTGAGGCCCACTACATGAAGAACCTGGAATCTGACAACGGCACTCTCGGCTGGAACCAACTCGGGGCTCGTGTCTAACAAATGAGGAAACACAGCTGATATTCCATCTGCTCTTGATGAGCTGGTGTGTCGCAATGCAGGCGTATAAATTCATAGCACCATGGCAACCTGTAGCAGATTCCCAAACAAATACAGGCACCGCTTGACACACATCCTAATACCTCTATATTTTTGTGCCAACTTGAGAAAGCTATAAAAAATTCTGTTATTGCTGTTACGACATTGCTCTGTACTTTGGCATTTGGTGGAAGAAAAAACAAACAAACAAAAAAAAAACCCTACAATCTATTAACCTCTGCAGTCGGCATTGGAAACGACCTTTAACACAAATCGCCCTGATGTTCTTATCCACAGTTGACTCATTAACCACCAGTGGACAAATGCTGGTATGTTGATAAGGAAGACAGGAACTTCAAGTCAAAAACTTTTCCTCAGGATGAGTTAAGCAAGCTTATGATTGGCTTTTAAACGTTCTAAAAACAAAACACTCCTTGATATAACCAATAAATAAAAAAGTACCGAGCAAAATGTCTAATCAATGTCTCAAATGAACACATAGCCCATTTAGTTTATAAAGCAAAATTAAGACGGTAACCAAAAGACATGGACTGTATATTGAAGGTGTGATCTCTCATCAGGTGAGACCTATGGAACGCATAAGACGTGATGGAGAAATGAATGGATATGAACAGACAGGGAGAAAAGAAAATGAAAGAAAACGTCACCACAATAACCACAAACATGCATCGTGACAATCACACCATGCAGATTGTGGACAGAACGATGCAGGGAAAAAGACGAGGGGAATACAGGAACACCGACACTGGAGGGATGACTGGAAGGTGATGAATTTATCCACAGATATAAAATGATAACGGGCCGATGCATCGCCTGACGAATTACCTGCTCCTGCATTCAGGTTAGTCAGCTTGAGGTCTTTAGGTTCCGCTTTCTTCACAGCCACCGTCTCAGTTTTGACCACAGGGATAGGAGCCAGAGGAGCCTGGGAGGGCACTGACAAATCTGACAATTCTAGGCCTGCCTTACCTCTCGTTGGAGAGGCCCCATCTGAGGGTTCGGTGAGCAGAAAGTAAGAACTTTGTTTTGCTTCTTGTGCAGCAGGGCTTGTCTCATCTAACTGCTCTGCAAATTCAGCCCCCGTGTCCTCGTCATCGTCATCGACCACTTCTGATACCTTGGCAAACTTGGAGTTGTCGAGCGTTTCCAAAAACTCGTCGACGGCACCTCGAGGTGGCTTCTCGAGGAACTCGAACTCTTCAGACGATACTTCTTGCTCAGAAACCTCATCCGCGGCCTCTTCCTCCTCCCGGGCAGCGTTCTTCTCGGCTTCAATCTGGAAACTTGCTGGGTTCTTCGCCATGGCTTCCAGGACTGGTGAGAGTGAGTCTGCAGATGGACTTTCAGAGTCTGAGTGTTCCCGGGCCTTTCCAGTTGAGAAGCTGAGACATTCAAATTTGTCAAACATCTGAGCGGAATCTTGACTTGAAGTCTTAAACTCGTCTTGCTCTTCAATGATCGTTTCGATGGTTTCATTGACTTTTGGGGAGACCTCAGCCTCTTTAACAAGGTCAAAGGTGCCAAACATTTGCTCTGAAGCCTTTTCTTCAATTTTCACCCTTTCGGCAACCCTTGCCTCAGTCTCCTCAGTCATTTCCTTAAGCAAAGGAATCTTGGTTTCAAAAGCAAAGGGATTGTTTGCAGACAGCGAGAAAGGAGCATTTGGTGAATCATTACCACTCTTATGGACTGGACTGAACTCAGGGCTTCCCTCTGAGGATCCAGAATCTTCTTTTTCCTGTTTGCGTGGTGAAGACTTCAAAATATCTGGGAGAGATGGTGGCAAACCAGACTCCTCATGATCTTTAGTGCCAGTTACAAAAAGGTCAGATGAAGCAAGTTGTTGCCTCAGAGACTCAGTGGCTGCTTCCCTGGAATCAAAAGACTGCTCATAGTCCTGCAATGGCGAAGTGTCCTGCAGCTCTCCATCATGAGCATTCGGGACCAGGTCTGGAGATGGACTATCTGACATTTTTGCTACTCTGATGTCTGCTGTAGTTTCTCCAAAATGAGAGAACTCACTGCTGGGTTTGTCGACAGGCGAGAAGTCGTCAAAAGGATTCCTTTTCGTTTCGAACATCAAGTCATCATCCGACTGGTTTAATACGTCTGGTTCGTATCTGGGCATGCTCCTGGAAGGCGAATCATTGCCGAACGAATCCATGGTTGTCTTGGGGCTGGCCTGTGTGTTAGCTATGAATGAAGAATCCCTGTTCTCTGTTGAATTAGAGGTATGGATAAATTACAATTAATGGGAACATGTATTTAGGCAGGACCTGAGATGGGTAGGATCCAAGGGAGGCATCATGTTCTTCACCCTTCTGAATGAGCGCTACATTTTTGGGCCATAAAGCTTGGGCTTTGGGCCATACTTGGAGAGGGTGACACTTATCTCTTGAAGCTAGTGACCTTTGGCCAGTTTTCATAGTGTTGTCTGAAAGGACATGAGGGCACTTTGTGTCCATGATTACAACAGTGTTGTATAACAAGTATTCTGACCAACAGATGACGAGGAAGTTAAACTTATTGTTGTCCATTAACATTCCACGATAGTGAGCATTACAGAATTAAAATGGGCGCTAAACATCTCCGACAGGAAGTTCTTTCACAGAGTCAGGAGAGAGAGGAAAAGAAAATTAGAAACAGAAGCAGAACTCCCTACTCAAGTGGGCAGAGAAGGAAGAAATAGTCATATAAATTACATTCTTCATTTACTCAAAGACCTTGGAACCAGTCTGTAAGTAGTGAGAGCATGCAGTAACCCAAACCCAATGTTAATAGTCCCCTTAATGTAACTAGATAAAGTCTAAATAGATCCTTCAATTATGAGGCATCCCACTTACATAAAACGCCAATCAGGACCTACAACAGAAGCTTTGAACTTACCAAGTGAGTATAACAAATTACATTTCTGTCGCTTTTCAAAGGCCTTTTCTCTTCAAAATCAAGGGTCACTGATTGGGGTTTTGAACAGTTAAATTAGTACTAAAAATACCAACACATAGCAGCTAGTCATAAGCATAGCCATTTGCCTTTTAGACAAATTGTTCGTTAATTTAAAAGCTACTCAAGGCCTGGGGCTCTTTGGTGCATGTTAGCAACACCTAGTTAGTGGTCAATTGTCATCAAAACACACAAATGCAGTAGTGAAGCCAAACGGCCCGAGTTAGAAGAGTAAAAAGAGAATTAGCAGCAAGAAGGGAGAACTTGCCTGAAGTAAATTGCATCAGAGTCGGAAAAGGCGCAACAGCAGCAGAGGAAGGAAGGCTGGGTTCATCTGAAGAAACAAATAAGAATAAAGTATGAGGAGGATAGTTAGGCGATACCAGAAGCTGTGAGCAAGCAAGGAAAATTAATAGTGTTTACTAATGCCCATCCACCATGACGCCGTTGTAACAGGGGCGAGTCTAGGTTTGAAAAGCATCAGGATGAAGTCTAACCAGGCAAAACTGAATTACAGAAAGCCTTCCCAATAGCGAAGATTTGAATGTCCTGCCATTCAGCTCACATGTTTATTTCTCCGAGCACACCCGAGTCATGGTAGAACCTCGACAGAGCGGCTCAGATGTGTCGGAGATGGAATTAAGCAAAACTTCAACTCGATGACGAGGCATGTGTGGTATTAAATTTTCAAATTATTATAATTCCCAAATCTTGTCACCATATAGGCTACAATATCATTACAATTATATTAAAAGAATAATACTACAATTAAAATGAATAAATAAATTAGTGACATTTTTGTTTGCCTTTTTTTTTTCAAACCCTCATGGATCCCTTGTCTGGTGAACAGAATTACAGGACTGCCTTCTCCAAGAAGGACCCTTAAGGCACGTTTCCACCACAGGAACCTTTTTAAGCAACCCAGGGCCATGGTTCCAGAAACCTCTTTAGTTCCTGCTCCAGGGTCGGTACTTTTCTAAAGAACAGGAACTATTGGGGTCTCACTTATTGGTCAAACTCAGGCTTCACAGAACGACCGATCTTCTTACCTGGCATTTTAAAAACCCATGTTTATCTAAAGCTTCCTACATGTCAGAATTGGCACGGCACCACCGGCAAAGCTCAATGTTTTCACCATCATTTTGTTTTCACATAATCAGAGATTAAATTATCGCAGGAGTGTTTTATACATGCTTCGAGTTGCAAAAAAAAAAGAAAAAAAAAAGAAAAGAAGAAGCTGTGTGCAGCTGGTTTAAAAATATACATTGAAATGTTATTATATGTACGCAACAAAAACGTGTGTCTGTTGCGTTTCTTTGCGTTTTCCGCACGCCGAAATGGGGCGTCGCCGTCGCACGGTTTGCGTCACGGTTCCTGAAGTGTGGTAGGAACACAAAGCAGGAACTCATTCAGAAGTTTCCAAAGCCTTGGTGGAAACATGCCTGAAGACAACAGCTGTCTTTATGCTGCCATACAAATTGGACAGCTTATCATCATGGGAGCACAAACGCAGCCCAAAAACCTAGACAGCCTCCTTTCAAATGTCTGTATTCTGAAGTGTCCATTATAATAATACCGTCCGTGATGAATATCATGATACATTGTTCAACGGACTAATCGGGACATACCTGTGGATGACGGATGAACACGTGCATCTGCGTGTGAAAATCTCAGCACAAGAGTGGGGTTTAAATTCAAGATAAGGAACGAGATCAAAGCTGAGGATAAACAAAGCTTTACAAAGTCATTTGGTGATCCCTTACTTAAAAACTGAATCATAAAAACCGCACATGCAGCTTAAATCGGGTGTTCCTCACTCAACACATTCAGGCACAGCAAGCTCTTTGTCGTGGTCACGTTATGAACGCTGGTCCGAAAGACAAGTCATTGCCTCGCATCACTTTCCAGAACCTGTAGCCCGAACAAAACCTTTTGTCTGGTGAAAGGCTGAAGATCAACCCAGACGGTCTCGCCTATCGAGGCCTGCTCGGTGACACGGAACGAAAACAAGTCTAACGCGAGCAGACCGCGTGTGCGCTGTAATCAACTTTAGAGACGAGACCTACAAAAGAGGTAGGCGCTGGTGGAAGGGACACACCCAGACCGTTGCTTTTTCCTTTTCACATTTTCACACAGCAATCGTTGACATGAACACCGGCGGCTGAACGGACCGCTCGGTCTATATATAGGCCGTGTTTAAAAATCGACGCCCCATCCCTTCCTCCCCCAGATCCATTTGGCAAATGTGTTAAAAAAGGGTGCGGTCCACCAAAGCCAGAGAGGTTTACAAGTTTACACGCCGAGCGATGACCCTAAAATCAAAGCCGGCGCACTTGCTGAAACGTGCAGCATCACTGCGTCTGGCACTTGCCAGCGACATGACACCGGGGGAGGAAAAAACGACACGCCTTCAGTTATCAGGAATGATTAGGAGTGAACGATTTGATAACACCGCCTCGTTGCCGTATTAATATTTAGGTAAATCATTAAATTAGTAGACAAAAGGCCAGAGTAGGCCCACATGCAATGGGTGCACAACACTGGGCTTTAATACTCACTTGGACAGATCACTGGTGACGGTGAAGGAGGAAACTATTGAAATTCATTCAAATTACTTATAAATAAAGAAAAAGAATAAGTGTGTGTGTGTGTGTGTGTGTGTGTGTGTGTGTGTGTGTGTGTGTGTGTGTGTGTGTGTGTGTGTGTGTGT
>JAOUQW010000031.1:1233288-1246375 GCA_028565825.1 Olivaichthys viedmensis | reverse complement strand
GCCCCCTTCCCCCGCCCCCTGTTCATTCCAGAGATTTGGGATTCGATTCCGATTCCGAATGACAGGCGTCGGGAATCGATAGAGTCGATTCCCGAGAGTCGATTCCACACAACAACAACAACAACAAATAAAATAAAAAATAAAATCCCGATTCCCTGCTCCTTAAAAAAAACAAAACTGGTATTTAAAAACGATATTAATGGATTCACGTTTATATAAGATACACAACGCTATGCGAAAATACTGCCGGGAGCGCCGAGACTTGAACCGAGTCAATTTCACCGTGTGGAATCGACTCTCGACTCAACGATTACCGACCGCTTGAAATCTTAGAATCGACTCCTTTTGTTTGTTTGTTTGAATCGACTCCCAGCCTCAGATGTCGCTCGTTACACACTGAAGTGCACTTTAGACGAGTCGCTAGCGGCTTGAGCAATGCTATCACATTCAAACGTCCTAGTAAGTAACTTAAGCGGCTTCACAGCGGTGTTTAAAGCCCGCTGTCTTTCAGCCGGTCGGTTTATTTAGCATAGCTATTAGCTTTTAAAAAAAAAAAAGTTAGCCCGGTAGCTAGCTTGCGTTCGGACACCGCGGAGTCGACACTTTCGACACTCGACACTTTCCCCCACACACACACACACACACACACACAAAGTGTTGAGTTTGACGCTGAATTATAGGAGATATAACACTCGTAACCTTAAATGTGTGTCTTATTTTTAAAAAAGTGTTTTTTTTTTTATCCAACTGTCAACAAATAGGTTTCAAAAGCGATCCGAAAGAACGGCGTCAGCATTAGGCGCTGGGAGTCGATTCCCACAAGAAAAAAGAGTCGATTCTCCGATCCCGTGCTTTGGAGTGGAATTGATTTGTTCGACGTAACTTTAATTAATAATGAAATTAATTAATTAATTAATTAATTAATAAGATCTCATTCCGTGTCCTGCGTTTACAATTTTTTTTTTTGGGGGAATCGTAATAAAAAATAAAAAATAAAAATAAAATAAAATGAATTCCGTGGAACCGACTCTTAGGAATCATCCCAATCGATTCTCAAACTCCTGAATCGGAGCCAGGACAGAAACATGTCATTAATAGATGCCAGTTAAGTGAGCTAGTTTACTCAACTGGCTTATGATTTATTTATTTATTTATTATTTTATTATTATTATTATTATTATTTATTTTTTATTTTTGGCTTAAGCATTTCATGATTGTGTTCTAGCAGCACTTTATGCATGAGCTGATGTCCATGTAATATAAAAAAAATGTTGTGTTTATATTGTTTCCAGCCTAAACTCTACCTGTCCATCATTGATGATGTGATCGAGAGCGTCCGAGAGCTGTTCCTCGATGAAGGAGTGGAAGAGAGGGTGCTAGATGAGCTCAGGCAGGTGAGGCTGAAATAAAAAACAAAACAAGCCTGCGTTGTGCATGAATGTGAAAAGGCAGTTCCAGCGTTATAACTGTGCCATTGCATCTCATATTGACTGCCTCGATGAGCCCTGTGCATGTCTGATCGCGTGACCCTTCAGCGCGGACGCAAACCACCAACGGCAGGTTATAAGAGGACATATAACACACACGTATAGCAGTTTATCTGTGTTCTGGATGTGACGGGACGTGGACAGGTTTTTTTTTTTGGGAGATGCTGCATTTATATTTTTATTAACAAGCGCTGTGAAATTGAAGAAAAAGGCATATCGTAATGAGAGATACATAATCGTTTTGGGTTTTTGGCGTACGTTAGTAAGGACACAGATATAGCAATAGGGGTGTAGAAATTGCATAATTATGTGTGTATTAAAGTTATAAAATAGACTTAACAGGAAAAAATATGGTTGTCATTTGCCTGAAAAATCTTAATGTTGCATTGGACGACGTTTTATTCTCTGAGAAGGTTTTTTATATATATATATATATATATATATATCTAAATCCACACCCTTTTCTCTTCGTAGCTTTGGGAGTCGAAGGTCTTGCAGTCCAAAGCTGTGGAAGGCTTTTCAAAAGAGAACATCAATCCGTCCAATTTTGTTCTGCAACTTCCCACAAGTTATTCCCAAACTGTTCCGAAGCCCACTGGTGAGTTCAGTTATTCGTAGCTGTTCAAAAAAAGAAGCCGAAGCCGTTACGAGGTACTTCAAGTGCATCGCTAAGTTCTTTAAATGTAATGTAAATGTAAATGTAAGCTAATGTACAGTTATGAGGTTCAGGATTCAAGATTTGTTATTGTCTTGCGCACAGAAAACGGACCGTTCTATAAAAATTAGTCAAGTTTAGCAGCTTCTGTCGTGCAAAATTACAAATGCAACAGGTGCAGATCGTCGATTTATGGGCTATAAAAACAAACAAACATGTGCTTTTCTCAGCTTCAGTTGTCGTTCCCGGCAGGCAGCATGCCCAGCACAGTTTCACAGCGAAAACAGTAAGTCAGATTCATCATTTTTTAAATTATTTTTTCCTTTATTTTTGTGCATGCACAAGCCTTTATTCCCTTAAAAACAGGATACTGACTGAAAAACAAGACAATTTAAGTCAATTAAACCAGTCAGACCCAATTTCAAGCATGATGTAATTCACAAAGTTTATATTTATAAAAAGCTGCCCATTGTTTTGACGATAATTTGGTCTAATAATCTCAAATACAGATGAATCATCCTTTATTCTCCTGCCCCCGTGTCACCATGGTTGTTGGACGACCACGAAAATAAGCCGACGTTTCCGTTATGGTCCAAAAATATCCCTTAAATAGTCAAACTCTGAATAGCAGTAGTGCAGGAAGGACTGTAGCTGCACAAATCAACATTATATCAATATTGTGAACGATGATGCGCTCTTGCTTGCTTTTAACTTGGCTAAATAAAGAGAAGTAATGCATTTATTATGGATATAAACATGCGCAGCTTTCTTTATTGTCATTGAAAGCTGTATCGTGTCGAGAAGGAAAGCCTGAGATTTATTTTTTAAATGAATATTTTTTTCTCCAGAGCAGCACCGGCACCATTGCCACGTTTTCTCTCCCACCTGGAGTGACTTATCCTGTTCAGATCCCTGCGGGAGTGACGCTACAGACCGCCTCAGGTGAGACCCACGAACACTACGCAACAATATCTGCAGGTAGTGACGACAAAACGAGGCTTTCGGAACCGTTGTATTAAAAATCGTCTTCGTTCAACGCGCACGTGAGTGACATCTCCTGGTAAAGTGGATGTAGCGCAGCCGAGGAAGACGCACCGCTACTACTAGATCAGGGATCTTTTAAAATATGATGCAGTGTCTGTAATGCCAATAAAACATTGATTTATTCGTCCTGCTTGTTATGGGCATGTTGTGAGTAGAAATGATATGATCATATACAGGGCAGAGGGTGTGCTTCTGATACAGGTGCTGTTGCCAAAATTTGAAGCTCCGCCCTTTAAACCGAACCAGCCCAGGTGCTTCAAACGGCATTAATCACGTGACTGCTCCCGGCCCAAAGCAAGCCTCGGCTCAGTGCTTCAGGAGAAACAGCCTCGCGAGGTGGAGGCAACATCACCACCTGCAGGATTTAGCTCTAGTCCTCGCCTAACGTATATTTGATCCAGATAAGCTCTTCTGGGGGCGTGTTATTAAATATCTCTGTCCCAATCATGCAAATGTTGTTCTCTACTACGTATAATGGCTGATAATTAGCTGATGAGTGTGTGAGTCAGAGCGAGGAAGATATTAAACTGTGCAGAACATGCTTTGGGAAATACTGATTTTTATATATTAAAGCCAAACGTAACGCGACACGTTCTAACGTAATGAGTCCAATTTGTGTAGGAACCAGATTCTGGCCTGTTTTTAGGGTTTTATTGTTTTCTGATCAAGTCGCAGCTTTTGCAATGTGTCAGTATTATTGTGGAATTCCAACAAGACAAAAATTCGGATGAAACAAAGTCGAGCGCTAAATAAGGATCTGTTGATCGTAGTTTTATTTTAATTAAAGTTGTGTTGTACCACTTCATTTTAATCATGGGCTCAACAAATCAGCGATTTTAAAACCTTGCGCTGGGATTCATGCGGATTGTCCGCCATGTTGGATTTGCCAAAAAAGTAAACAGCGATGGCGTTATTCTTGAGATCAATGACTATCAATACTTTTTTAATATTTCCTTTTGCATGAAAACTAGCATCAACATGTTCCTTTAAGGAACTCTTTAATTTTCTGCAACCCATATTATATATTATATTATATCTGCTGCCATTTCAGAAATGTTAATCCACTTGATCTGAGTTTAAAGTAATGGAGCAACAGGATTAAAGTTACCGTAAAATTAAAACCAAGTTTTAATGATGGCTTAAATTCAATCCTGATTATTTTTAAAACGAGATTTAAAGTTTGGTGCAACTGGATTAAAAGAGATTTCATCCAGGTTGATGTTTAATTGTTGGGGGGGGGGGGTCTTTTTATAGAAAGCTGAAGCGAGTGAGCTGTGCATTTTGTCTCCTTCCCTTTTTTTCCCTTCTCTTTTATTACAAGCTGGAGCAAAAAGCCTTGAATGAACAGCTGTTCGGATGAAAGATGATACTTTTCATCTGATAGTACGTCTCTCTTAATATTGCTCTGTCAATAACAATGTTTTATCAGACGTCACTGGCATCAGATTATGCTTGTGCATGTCCCTGTGTGTGTGTGTGTGTGTGCACATCACTCTCTGCTGAAAAAAAAGTGTTAATGTTGCCTTATTTCTGTATAAAGTCAATATTCAGCCGAAAATACTATATTGGTATAACCAAAAAGCTTTGACTTTCCTCTTTACAGCAATGCGGTTTTGGGTCAAAGTGATTAAATATGATGAAGCAGGTTGTGTATCTTTTCCCTCAGGTCTATGCATGTGTAAGATTTGAGTTAGAAAATATCCAAACTATCCAAGGGAAAACACAAAATCCAGCTGCTTTATCTCCATTTATATATTTACATATCGTCTCTGTCCAATGAAAAACGTGTATCTCCATTTTCTGCGTTTTTTACTTTTGATCATATATGGAATGTGGGCATAAACCTCCGTTTACCCCACAGCAGCTAACATCTAAATGATCTAAATATAAAAAAAACTCTAGTATGAGCTCCTGGTCATTAAACACAGTTGTAGTTCACTAGACTGCAGTGGTTTAAGGAACAGTTATGCAAAAAATCGAATTTGTACAATTTTCCCCTTTACCACAAATGTAGTTGATCAGCAAAGCCACATTTGGTGTCTGTACGTTTTGCACTGGAGCGACGAGACTCGTGTAGCTAACAAGTCTATCTCACCCCCAAATCTTAGCAATGTAAACAAATTTTTTAAATAAACGATAGCAGGAAGAGTCCTGTGTGTTTACACATTTTTAACGACTTCCATACAATCAAACTTTGTCTTTAGTTCGGCTCTAAACCAAAATTGGGGGTTTCGTACCTCATCCAAGTGAATCATGATTCAATTTGTTGCTGGTCGAAACGCATTACTACGATGAAGTGAGTTGTATTTCCAGCTAATAAGTAGTAATAACTGTGGTACACAATACAGGGTTACATATTGGTGGGAAAGTGATGCACACCAACTTGAGCTGCAGTCTTAGTAGCAGTTTTGCAGATACACAAGAAGTTGACACAAAAAAATGTAACTGGTGAAAGACTTGTGACCAAGTTCAAAGGGAAACTTTATCATCATCCACATCACTATCAGCTTTCCACTACAATTCCATCTTTGGGAGGCGGGGCCTAGCGGGTCGTTTGAGACAGAAACTTGCAGAAAAGATTTTGGGTGAGACAGACTTCCATTACTTATTAGATACATTATTGTTGTAGCTCCAGTGCAGAACTAAAGAAGCAAACGTCGGGCACCGAACAAGTCTTTGTTGATTGAATACAAATTGTGTAATTTTATTTTATTTTTTTGGCCAAACTATTACTTTTAAGATGCTCCTACACAACATTGTCCAACAAAGTCCTGCTTTTATTGCTCAGAGACCTTTAGAAACCACAGCAAGTCACCTATATGAACCTTTTCGTTGGTACCCACAGGCCACTTCTACAAAGTCAACGTTCCTGTGATGGTCACCCAGGCCCCGGGCTGCCAGCGCATCCCTCCTCAAACCAACCAGCCCCATGTGGAGCAGAGAAACTTGCCCACCGCGATGATTCATAACATCCCTGCCCAGGTTCCCCCTCCACCTCCACGTCCCCAATCTGTACCTGCTCCTCAAGTCCCTAAACCGCTAATCCCCCTACAGCACCAAAGCCAGAACCAGCTGCGTCAACAACCTCAGATCCTCCAGAATCCTCCTGTCGCTGTCCTCGCCGAAGCTCCCATTAACCCCCAGCCTTCAGAGTGGCCCCCGGGGAGCCCGGGCGAGTTTACGCTGGACGGCATTGACTTCAGCCCCCAGCCGCTGGACATGAGCACGCCCTCGTCCCTCTCAGCGGAACAGATGGTGGAGAGGGCTGTTAAAGCGGCGGCGGCAGCCAGGCTCAGTGCTGAGGACACCTTGAGTCATTTCCTGCCCGATCTGGAAAGAACACCTGATGGTGCACTCAAGGTAGAGTTGTAAATCAACTGTGCAATATATATATATTTTTCGTAAATTCTACTACTCACGTTTTCCACGTTTCTGTTTCTGCTGTACTGTTCCAGAAACAATAATAATAAAAATAAAAAAGCGCCCACCAGTGATCCCGTAATAAAGAACGTGTAATATTTTCCCCCCAGCTGGACATGGACCTCCTGAGGGACTGCAACTTCAACGAGTTGACCGACATCCCGCAGCTCGACGGGGCGTGCGACAGCAGCTCGGAGGCTGGAGATGATCAGGAGCAGGAAGGGGATGATCGCGGGGCGGTCGGAGAGAACGAGTTCCTGGGCATGATCAACGCCGAGGCCCTGCAGGCGCTCCAGGGTGCCGGGGGAAGCAGCGACGCCAACAGCAGCTCCAGCAGTGACGGTGATGAGCACGAGCTGGAGGAGGAAGAGGAGGAGGTGAGGGCGACACGTCGAGATCATAAACAGCGACGCCCGTATCATAAATACTGAGTCCAGTGTGAATCTTTGAATCTTTACACCCTATTTGTGTTTACATTTGCATTTTAGTGTAGTAGTAATTAAGAGAGGGGATTCCTTTTAAAAAAATGTATTTGATTAATCAGGTTAAAGAGGAAAATGGTAAATGGATACTAATGTCATCTCGATGCACAGACATAACATTTGGATGCTACTGTCTTTTGTCTAATTTATTTTAAAGCAGCGTCCATTCTACCCATTTTTTTCCCCATTAACTCAGATGCAATTTTTTTTTTTTAAAGAAGTCATTTATTTTTTCTCCTGCACAATAGCCGCCTTACTAGCTGTGAAAAGTACTTTAACCAAACCTCTATCCTCCTTCAAAACAGCCTTTGAAATGTAGTCCAGGAACAGAACGGTACTCTTCTTGGGTACTGTATATCTCAATACTGCACATGCAGTTGCTTTTACATTGAGGAGTAATACGTAATTCATTGATTTCTTTTTAAAATTCTTCACCTTTGGGCGTTTGTGGACTCGTGTGCGTGTGTGTGTGTGTGTGTGTGTGTGTGTGTGTGTGTGTGCGTGTGTATCGTCATACTCCCTTTCTGAGATTCTCACCACTTGAATTTCACATACAATGTTGGGTTCTCTCTATTTTCCATCCGAGAATGATCGAGTGGAAATGTATTGTATGTTTTGTTATAATATGCATCCAGTGTTATTTTAATCTATGCATGTTTTTTCATCTTAACCTTATTATGTAGTACTTCTATCATTTGTATAGTTCTGTATATCTTTAATTTTATACTCATTTTTATAGTCGTCTTGTTTTAATACATCGGATTGTTGATCAAGCATCAAGATTTGCCTCGTATCGTCTCGTAAGAGGAGCGAAGGACAGAAATCTCCCTTTATATAATGCTTAAAAATCCTAGGCAATGAGACTCGGTGTGAAAAATGATGGAGCGTTATTAGAGCCGTTTGTTCTGTCTAGGACCCACTGAACTCTGGAGACGATGTGAGCGAGCAAGACATCCCAGAGATCTTTGATACGGAGAACGTCATTGTTTGTCAGTATGATAAGGTAAGATGTAATGTGGGGATTTGTGCATTTCCTGGGTGAGCTACATTTCGTTCGATTCATAAATTGGCGTACTGAGTAAATGAGATGAAGACTTTTCATGTATTCTTATCACAAGTGCTAAACCAAAGTCTTAATGCTCTCTCGACAGATTCATCGCAGTAAAAACAGGTGGAAGTTTTACCTGAAAGACGGCGTGATGTGTTACGGTGGTAAGGAGTACGTTTTCTCCAAGGCTGTTGGGGAGGCTGAGTGGTGAGATGGGGGAAAAAAAAAACACCCAAGATGATTCTATTTAAATATAAATAATTTTCCAATTCAGGAGTTGGTTTTGGATGTATTTTGTTTTGTTAGTTTGTTTTTGTGGTTAATTTAAGGCATTGTACATTTCCTAGAAGAGTTAGAAGTGTTATCACATTACCAGACTGTAAAAATATTTATTTGGCATATTTATTTAAGTGCTTTAAATGTTGGAGATGGCTTAAAGGACTTGAATTATTATTTAATTTTTTTCTTGGTCACTGTTTAAATTAAATGCACAGCAGGCAAAACTCAACTGGTGTGTCTCTTTTGCTTTTGTGTGTGTGTTGAACGAATCCCTTAAATCGCCCAGAATTAAATTTAATATGATTTTGTATTGAAATAGAACTTGCTCTCATTGTATGTTTTGATATCTTTGTATTATTCACAGTTATACTACTTGCCTCAGCAAGCTAGTGTGTTAGCGGGTGTAAATCTTAAGTTATAACTTAAAGCTACGTTGAAACTTACTTGGTGCTACTGTTTTTGTTAGCAGTTCGTAAAATCTGTAGCAATTCACGAAGTTTAACTGGTGCAACCTGATGCAAAGCATTAGCTGATTATTAACGTACTCAAGAGTTGACTTTGGTGCGTTATGGTGCGTTCGGCAGGACCTCGGGAACTCGGAAATTTCCAAGTTTACCACCAGGAAGTTGCAGCCGACAAAGTGGTAAACAGCAGTGTTAAACTCAGTCTACTTCCATGATAGCCGAGTTTACGAGTCGTGACGTATCGCAGAGCTTCACCTTGCTTTACACACGTTGGTGACGACCAGCAAACAGACAAATGTTCCAGATTAACGGTAAATATACGCATATATATTTTTAATAATTTAATAGAAACATGCAGCAGAGTTTCTCTGTGGCTTCCGTTGTTTACGTTTGGCAGTGGTCGATCTCATTGGTCCAGCTTCTTCATATCCCAGTGGACATGCGTATTGTTCATGTGATAAATTTACCAGTTACCCATGATCACCCGAACACAAACACCTGCTACATACCACTTGGTTCACGTCATTATTTTACGAGTTGACGAGCACCACGAATGCACCATTAGAAAAGGGAGCGCACTAATCTCTACAGTACTGTGGTTCTCCAGGACTCAAGTTTTAATGTCGAAACTATTTAGTTTGCGTCGGGCTAAATGTCATTGTTACAGAAATCGTGGTTTTGGCATGATCCAAATCATTTTGGCCAAATTAATGCAAACCAATCTTTTTTGTTTGTTTTCCCAATTTTCTCCTAATTTAGTCATTGCCAATTCCCACCCATTAGCTTTCCCTTTCACCCTCCCAGATTGGTAGACGGCATGCACGCATGCAGCTACATTCAAAGATTTAGAAAAATACCTTGCGCTAATTAATTGTTCCCACTTGCAGCTGAGTTCTTAACAACTTCATTTCTGTTCTTCAATTTTAAAAGTTTGTATGGTTGTAAGGGGCCACAGATAAGGTTACCTGGCAACATGATGTGTTTGTAGTTCATTGGCAGATCCCTGCCCATGCTTAGTTACTGTGATTATCAAGGTCAAGGTTCTGCAGAAGGAAGGCCGGAGTCAAGAGGTTACAAGAAGACACAACAGATTCATTTTGGAGGTTAAGAAAGGTTCAAGCCGACTGCAAGGTCTTCAGTGTGCGGAATTCATAAACACTGTTAAAGTACTTCAACAAACGCGACCTTAAAACGAAAACGGAAAATTGAGGCAAATTGCTTCCAGCTTGAACGCAGAGCAGTTGCTCAGCAGTGATTTTGGACAGCCAAGAGAAGGAGGCGGGGCTTGGGATTGGTCAGTTGTTGGACACCTGCTTGCTGCAACCTGTGTGAATTAACTGCTTGCATGTGTGAGTGCCAACAACCAAACTCTAACCATATATATATTAATTTTTAATAATAATAAAAAAAAAAAAGGTACAGAATCGTATTTAATTTCTGCAGAGGAAAAGCCAGTTGAGCACCTGGTCTCACAAACCTGAATTAAAAAAATAATAATAAATTAAAATATTTAAAGAGTGTTCACAGTATGTACAGTATATACAGTTTGCTGCTTGCAGTCAGTGGTTTAAAACACGAAGCTCATGTTGCAGCTTTATTGAAGAAACATCCCTGGAGCTTGACGTGATATGCACGAAAATTATTTGCGCGATATTTCCTCATGTTCTTGTTCCTGGGAGCCAGGGTAACTCCTGAGAGACCCTGCGATCTGTAGAACTCCGCTTGTGAGTGGCAGCAGCCACATCGGCTTAAAAGCAGATACGTGTCCTTGCGGAAGGCTCGCGTGAATATTGTGTACAGGAACGGGTTGCACAGCGAGTTGATGGGGTAGAAAAGGATGAGGAGAATTTTGGATTGCGAGACCGTGATCAGAGGCATGTGCAAAGCAGCGGAAATGGCGAAAAACGAGATTGGCGCCATGCACAGGAAGTCCGTGAAGATGAGCACCGCCATGCGCTTGGCCATCCTGGTGTCTCCGTGACGTGTCGGCACGTTCGGGTTACGCACGCTCAAGTAAATGCCTGTGTAGCTGGAACACACCATCAAAAAGGCCACCACGTTTAAGACCAACATGGCTACCACGTAACCCTGCGACACTGCCGTTTCAATGTCCATTGGAAGGCAGATGCTCACCTTCGTGTAGCTACTGACGCCAACTACAGGAAGCAGGGCCATTAAGAGGGAAAAGCCCCAGCCGATCGCCATCATGGTGACCATGTGGCGAAGCCTCAGTCTCCTGCTCATCTGCATGGCATGGGTGATGGTGTGCCAGCGCTCCAGGGTAATCATAGTGAGAGTGTAGATCGACAGCTCGCTGGCGAAGACGGTCAGAAAGCCGGCCACCCCACATCCCATGCCCGTCTGCCAGTCCGTTGCGTGATTGTAGTACTCTCGACGAGAGCGGTAGTCCTCCAAGGCAATGAGCAGCAGATAGAAGCCCATGCACAGGTCCGCGAAGGCCAAGTTGCACATGAGGAACCTGGAGACGCTGAGCTTCTGGTGGCTCAGAAGCAGGACCAGCAGCACAGCCAAGTTGCCCACAAGAGCAAAAACGGTGACAATCCAAGTGATGGCACGCAGGAAGGTGTGACCCAGCAAGTCCTCGCAGGGGTTGAACGCATCCGGTTCTGGGGTGCACTTGATCGGGCTGCTGCTGACGCACAACTCCAAGTCGGGGTAGTGAAAGTTAAAGTCGTTAAGGTCTTCACCTGATGGATCCCTGTGGAGAAGAAGATGCCTATCAGATATCAGAGGTTTCCATTAACCAAGTGACTAATCAGCTTGACCTTAAATGGATTCATGTAGTGCCACAGTCTCACATGATATCTAGTTGGTCGGCCAAGTTGCATAGCTTGGTTAGGTTCTTAAAGCGGCCAAATACAGTGTTCTCCCTGTGGGACAAGAGAATAACGTGTTAGGTTGTATTCTTGGATTGATTCATATTGTTAATTTACAAACTTAATAAATAATGAAGATTTGAGTGGTTTGCATTTTTTTTTCTTCTTCTCCATGCTTAGCTGCTTCTTTTAATGGGTCCAGTTTCAAAATGAAAGTACAATACAATCTGAGGCTGCACAATATACATGTGTTAATCGTTATTTCTATGTTGACCTTTTGAAATATTGATATTGGAGAAGTTGCAATATGTAAATAAGCTCTATAACAAACCATATTTTTCTTTTTATTGTGTTCTGACCTCTCAGAGGTTCCAGATACATCAATTCATTTTGGCCAAATTAATGCAAACCATTATTTATTTATTTTTAAATATCTTACCCAATTTTCTCCTAATTTTGTCATTTCCAATTCCCACCCATTAGCTAGCTCTCCCTTAGCCTTCACCATCCCAGTTTGGTAGGCTGGCGTGCAAGCCTACCACCGTACCCCCTCAAATTGCCGCTCAAATAAAGGCCATAGGGCGGCTAAACGCGCTTGGAGAAGAGTGCTAACCGCTTGCTTCTGTATACATGAACTCAGTCGCCTGTGAATGGTTAGTGTTGTTCTGATCAACAGGAGAGGAATGCCATCGCTCCCATGCTCTCGGACTCCTGGCCATGGATGGCTATAGCATCGACGGGATTCGAACTCTGGATCTGACCATAAGGCTAAACTCTTTACTGTTGTGCCACTTAGGAGCTGGCCAAATTTTAACCGTGACCCATCCCAGCTGTACCAGTTACTTTGACTATATTGCAAGACATATCGCAATCACAATGTGCCATTTTCATCCATATCGTGCGGCCCTAATCTCCATTGTGTGTGGCCCACTTTTGGCTACTGTTAAAGAAACTGCATGCTCTGGCTCCGACCTGTTGTTGCGTCTCCAGGTGTGAAAGGCACAGCAGTGGCTCGGGTACGTGAGATCAGCCTCCTGTAGCTCTAGAAGGTTCTCCAGTGGGGGGAGAGTCTTAAGGGAAGGTGTAGAGCGAGCTATCAGAACCTTCACCTCTCTCAGTCCTCGTGTAGGGAGCGAGCGGAGAGCAGTGGAGGACACATCTCTATACAAACACACAAACACAACACTGTACATCTGTGGAGTGACATCTGTGAGTCAAAACCTCCTCTTCCAATATAAATACTAGAAATGTGTGTATATAAATATTCTATGGCAGGGAAGGAATTATACCATTATTTCACCACTCCCTTTTGAGCCAAAGAATATTTATATACACACATTTCTAGTATTTATATTGGAAGAGGAGGTTTTG
>JAOUQW010000031.1:1218072-1228390 GCA_028565825.1 Olivaichthys viedmensis | reverse complement strand
TGCGTGTGGGATCGGGTGATGGTGACCTCTGGTGGTGAGGTGAGGTAGGGCGTGCAGGATCGGGCCGAACCGTGACAATAAAACACTAAATAAAACGTTAAATACAAACAAAATTAGACTCAAAATATATATTGTAAATTAATTTACCAAATAGACAGTTAAAACACATAGGGAGCTCATGATATATAGAGTACAGTGTAACAATGTGACTTAACAATATTGCGGTTAATTATGTTTAATTAATTGAGGAAGACAAAAATCGTGAGCACAATTAAAGTAAGATTAATTATGCAGCCATAATTGGCACATATAATCAATGGAAACCTAACAGCAGGTTGGAATATTAAACAATAATAAAACAGATTAATGGGCAAATAAGCTCAAGTTTCTGCCAGAAATACACTTCTGAGTGAGTGTAAAAAAAAAGTGCACTTTTTCCAGGAGAAACTCAGCAGGATCACATCAAAGCCCAGAACAGGAGGAAATATTAATCCATCATGTCTGAGGGGTTCTCGCGTTCTCGCATTCAGAGGCCGGTGAGGAAGAAATGCTCATGAGGCCACTGTACATGTATCGTCTGAAGCTTCTGGCCCAGGATGCAATTCTGTAGCAGGTATGATGTTAGATGATGTCATTGGTCTCACAGAGGGTGTGTATGTAGACGTGACCAGAGGCGGCTGGGAGTGTGTTCTGATCATGGTAAGCTCCTGCGTGTGTATCGTGCAGATGGAAAGACAAGACCATGTTGGGGATCAGCCTCCCTCCAACTCTCCTGCTTCTCTCTCTCTCTGAGGGCAGTGGTTGCTGAATTACTGAATTTCTTCCCTCAGGCAGCTGGAGGGTCTGCAGATGTGCAGGCTGCCTTCTGCATACACACTCACACACACATCAAACTTCATCTCCCAGTCGCATTAATATTCCTTTCCCTCAGCACCTAGATCCCTCGTGTTCTTCCCCTGGCTCTCAATTTTCTTTTCCATTTTATTTTTTTTATCGTCTAGCTACATGCTTTAAGTAGTCAATAATGATGCTTTAATGACTAGTGTAACTAATCTGTCTCTTGGTACAGCTAGAATAAAGGAGATGCAGAAAAGAGGAGCTCCTCTTAAGACTCGTTCCCGAAGCCCTTGATGACAGCATCTCATTAATAAATGAAAGTTTTTTTTCTTCCTCGGCGTATTCAAACATCTGTCTTGTGCAACCCACTGTTTGCTAATCATTCCAGTGTTCTCGTTTCATCGCACAGCTACAAATACCAGCACCTCGCACCTGCATGCCATCAGGTTTCGCATTCGGCACGCTGTTATTTGGGTATTTGTCATCGTTCATTACGTTTTCTTGTTATTTCACTGCTGCCGCAAAGTAACGATTTACCTGGAGAAGTTGTCAATTAGGAAAGCTTGATTACGGGTAATTTGTAGAACTCAACGGTGTCCAAATATGTAACACGGAAAAAAAAATCCAGCTCCTCCCACAAAGACGAAAGGTTTTAAAAGGACTTTAAAAGTGGCACGCCGACTCTAAAAGGCTGAAGTACCAGTTATTAGGAAAGAAAAATGGATTAGATAACAAAAAATCGATTCGATTTATTCATATAGCACATTTAATAACAATGAAAGTTGACCAAAGTGCTGTACTATTGATAAAAATGATCAGAAAAATAATAAAGAATAAACAGATTAGTCTTAATCATGGATCAACGCCAAAACACAAAAAGTAAAAAAGAACGTAAAAAAACATTACATACAGCGAAAGGCAAGATTTAAATCGATCAGTCAAGCTCAACGATATTTAAAGGTGCACTTCGCATTATTCTAAACGGTTTCTAGCCCTGCAGTAATCATATCATTTCAAAGATACCTTATAAAAACTGTGATTTGCAAAATTGCCATGCAATTAATTTCACTCGTTTCTTCATTTCAGGCTTCTGTTTGCATTTTTCTGGCCTTGAAATTAGCCCCGCCCCCAGCCCCCATTTTTCTTAGAGGTGCATTGGGTAGAATTTGGGCTCCAGCGGTTACAAGGTGAACTACAAAAACATTGGAATGATTTGTTTAGTCCTTGACCCCCACCTCTCCTCCCATCAGTGCCCAGGCCGACGAAGCCCCACCTCCTAGAATCTACGATGGACGGCGGAGTTCCTTATCATCACATTAGTTTGGTAGCTAGCTAGCTAACTTTCCATTGTCTCATTCTACTTGGCCAGATACGACAAAGTTCTCTATAAACACACAAAATACTGACACGCCAAATAACTTACTGATTTAGCACTGGATTCTGCCATGTTTGCATTTCTGAGCAGTAAAAATAGGGGTGGAGTAAAGGGCTCTTGGGAGCGTGTCTCTAACATGATTGACAGGAGGGATGTAAAGACACCCAAGGAGTCCAGCACGGATCTGCGTTTTTTCAGACGCTTTTTTTTAATTTTACCTCAGGCGTACGATAAACTTGCTTTGAATACGTAGTTTGAACAATTATGTTTCATCGTGATTTCCAGATGCTTCCACGTTATTTGTAATAGTAAGAACAAAAATAAAAATACTGACGAGTGCACCTTTAAAAGGCAACTCACGAGGAACACATAGTTTCAACACAGTGGGTGGGGTTCTTTGGGGAAAAGGGGAAAGCCTCGTCTTTTGAGGGGTTCTAAACATTACAGACTGCTCCTTTAACGGTGTCATGGTCAACAAAAAATCCAGGAAAATACTAGTGTAACGGCTTAGTTCTGCGTTGTGTATGATCTTACTAGTACAAGGAAGGATAGCACCAAGTCACCAACTGACTGAAGGGGCATTTATTTCCTGTATAGAGAGAACATTAGCAGATGTAGTTTTCTGTATATACTGTCTCTCATTTAGCTGCACCTGCTCTCGGCGTGACATCAGCCAAAGAGCACTGAAATGTAGGTTACGTTCCCTTTTCATGATTTAGGGACTCATCCATTATAAATCGCCAGGGTATCAAACTCTAACAGTTTATAAACCAAAGGTTTCTTATGATGGCACATCATTTTAGGTCCCATAAAAAATAAATAAAAAAAACTCAATAGGAAGGAATTATCCTACGGTGTATTTATGTACTTTGCCAGCCTCAATGGTATGTTACACCTATACTTGTCAAAATAAAATACTGGTTTCAAAATAATAATGTTCAGTAAAAAATTCAATAATATAGTGTAAAACAACTTTACCCTGATACACTAGCAAATAACAAAATCCCTTTAAAAGCAAAAATCTTGGCCCATGCAGATGTCAAAACTGTATAGATTTATTGATTTTTACAGAAAATGAGCTCGACGTACAAGACGCCTCGGCTAAAGCATGTAGACAGACTCTCCTCCACCTTTTTGCAATGTCCATATGCTGTGATAATTCGTAACCCACATCCAGCTCTTATTATCCCATTTGCTGTCATTGGATTTCCGATAATAAATAAACTTCCTCTCCTGACTCATGAAGGAACCGGCTGAGCTTTTTCAGCCTGATTTCATCATCGTTCCTTCAGAGTTTAGTCGCTTCCATTAGACGGGTCGGCTGGCAAAAAATGCACCCAAGGAGCGAAAAACAGAGCGGTGATGAATGTGTGGGAATCAGGTCGCATAAAAGAAAGCATTCGTCTTACAAAAGGAAGGCAAAGAACTTGTCAAACGGAAAGGAAAATACACCAAAACACACCAAAAGTTTCCACGCTGGAGGATGAAATTTGCACATTTGGTGAAATCAATCCATCAGAACTGCAATAATGATTAATAACCCACATCGGCCTTATAGAGAGTGTATAAAACTCTATTTTTATCTGCAGAGCTTTGGGTTGGAATAAAAATCGGGACAGTTTTAAGCTGCCTTAGATTGTATCAGGTCTAGAAGAACTATAAACCCTGCAGTTTTTAACCCCTTCAAACCTGAATTATGTTCTAGAGATGAGAAAAATATAAGGGAAGTTTAGTTAAAAAACAAAATAAAAAAACCTATATTGTTTTTTTAAATTCAAGTAATGCTATTAAGAAAAAATGTACAAACATTACACCGCAGGCTTTAAAAAAAATTCGACCCCTACTCATCTTCACCAGCCAAACTTTCAAACTCTGTGTTTCCACTGTCAAATACCCCACGCACTTCTTGTGCTGCAATCTTAATTACTCGAGTCACAGCTCAGTGATAAAAAGTCAGAGTCGAGTCACGAGTCAGTAAATTAGGGACTGAAGTGCGACACGAATTGTGAGTCTGAGACTTGAGTCTCCGTCTCTGGTATGTAGTTTAAATAAAGGTTGAGAAGGGTTTGAATTTGTCTTGTTCATTTCTAGAAAGAAGCAAAATGATCTGCCAATAGAACAAGACAATTTCAAGTATAAAATAAAAATACAAATGTCCAGAAATAGGCTTAATAATAGTATATTTGTTTTACCACAATGTCATAATGAGATATTTTCACTTGATATGGTATATTTTTTTGCAGTGCTCTAATGTGTGTATTATATTAATATCTACAAAACAAAAAAACAAAAAACAAACAAACAAAACCCCCCCACAAAATGTGGCATACTTCCATACTGACACTGAAATAGACAAAAATATGCAGATAATTTGCACTGTATGCTTTGGTTGCAGGACACACTTACACACAATCCCTCCTAATTCACAGACACACACTATATTATCCAGTAGTCCAAATTATGCTGCATTTTGTACAGTCTTTACTTGTTAAATGTTGTACTCACTAGACCTGCACCATATAAAGGCTTTTCATTAAACTGTACACCTGGACAACAACATTGGACTGAATCGACGACTAACTGAGTTCTGCAAAACACAAGCCCTTGTTTTTTGTTTTTTTCCTTTTCACTTAGCCGTGGTACCCTGGCAGCCTGCGCTGCCGTTAAGCCATTATGAACAACGTTATCTGATTCCAGCTGTTTGATGGCTGAATATGAAGCCGTCACATGTTCATACTTACGGCTCTTTATGCATCTGTGGGATTCCTTTAAAACCAGTAACTAGAGAGCTGCTCTCGCCTCATCATAGACCAATTACCTCTCCCTCCATCTCTCTCTCTCTTTCTCTCACTCTCCTTATAGCAGTTAGAGTGCAATGGAGAACGCTTGGTAGTGTGTAAACAGCCTGGGGCTTCAGCACAACACCGCTCCATTCCTCTCCTGCCAATCAACTATAATTGGGCAGCCAGACACGAACAATTTGTGGGACATGTCAAATGCGGTCAATTCTAAGATGCAAAACACAAAGCAGGGTGAAAGCAACACAGATTCAGACGAAGGAAAGTGTGTGTGTGTGTTGTGTCCTGGGGAGAACTGATTAGTCCACAGTGTTCCAAAAAAAAGAAAACCATCCAAACCAAACATCTAAGTTTCACAGCAGGCAGATGAGGGAGCGGGTCTTAACCTGCTTAAGAACCTGAAGAAATTGTTTATTTTGTATTTAATGCCAGATAAACTACCTATGAAACATCTCTGCATGAATATGCAAATTAGAAACGCCCCCACATCCTTCTGCCATCCCTAACAACTAGCTCATAGCTAACTGCTTAGTAAACTAGCTCACATTTGTCACAGTTCGACACAAGTGGGATTTCGGTATCCGAGTCTCGAGTTGCATCGTCATTTTCGTCAACTATTTATGGAACGGCAGCCGAACATGTTAAATTTTTTGGTCATTACATAAATAACATTAGCTAAGATAAAAGTTTCCAGGTACCACGTTATCGTTCTCAGAAAATTTGCGTATCAGACGTGTCATGGTTTCTCCCTCCTTGATTAGCGTCATGGTTTCCATGGCAATGAGCATCATGCGCTTTTGTTTTAGTTTCTGTCTTGGCCCCTTGTCTTGTCATTGGTTCGTTTTCCTGATCGTGTTCACCTGTCCCTTGTTTCTCCCTTGATTAGTTTGCGTATATACACCCTTTGTTGTTCTTGAAGTCTTGTCGTGTGTTTACGTCTATTCCAAGCCTTGTTCTCATGTGATCTAGCCAGTGTTTGTATTTCCTGGTTTTGACCCCTGCCTCTTTGTTTAGACTATGATTGTTATTTTGACTGCCTGTGTACTGATCCACTTCATGGACTGTGTTTCTGATTTCTGGATTGCCCTTAATAAACTCAACGTTAAACTCACGCACTTGCTTCCCGCCTCTATCTGCACGTTACAACATGATTGGTCCAAACCTGTGGACCATATTTTGCGACATCACAAACTGAGCTCAGTTTTATACAGAAGAACTGAGAAAGTCTCTGTTTTAAATAGAAATAATTAGCGCTGTGTTAACAGATTTGACCCAAATGCCAATCAATATAATCAGAATCAGTCACTCTAGAGGAGTTAACCATCACGTTTTTGAGTTTTAGGAATAACCAGAGATCCTCAGCTTCTCAGGCACGTCCTATTTCAGAGACCTCAATTATAAAGAAATGCTCAATCACATCATAAAGTACTAAGCAATTTTTTTTACCAATAACCAAATTTTTCTGCAAATGAAATCTGAGTGCATCTAAAACACATTTGTTGAAAGATATAATTCCATACCACCCAAATGATGATGAAATCTCCTCTCCCACAGACTGCACTTACCTGCTGGTTTTCTTGACTTTAACAAAAGTATTGCAAGTACTCATTAAAACTAAAAGTGTACAAACATGTATTTGTAACCCAGCGTGAGTTTTTTTTTTTTTTGAGATCTAGCCATAGATTTGTTTCAGTGAATAAAAAACAGAGCAACAGAGAGGATAGACCTACTTATTTTTTGCTGCCTTTCTAATGCATAGAGCCTTAATACTATGTGAAAATGCAGCCTTGTATGGAAATAAAAGCCCTATCCGGACGGGATTAGTTTGTCAGTTTTTCAGGATGACATCTGTAATAAAATATTTGCACGTCTCCTCGGTGATAGAATTATTCGCATCAGGACGGCTATAAATGAACACGTGGACGAGCAATGTTTCTAACTGGTCTTTAATGAAGCCGGATGTTTGGGTCGCTGCACATTGTGATATGTTTACATTACTGGATGATGGATTTATTCCTAGAACACTACAATCAGGTGGCATATGTTAATGTAAAGTGCGGCTGGAGCTGTTCATGGTGTAATTTAATCAGCTTGCAGGATCACTCTTTCTTTTCATTCCCTTTGTTTTCTTTTTCTTTACTAACGAGCGCCCAGGAAAGACAGTGGAGAGAGAAAGTGAAAGCAGCTGCATGTTTTAGAGACGCTTCTACAGCATCCAGCATTTTGTGATTGACGGAAATATTTTCTCCACATCCGCGGGCAAAGACGACTAAATATGGCGAGTAACAGCGGCCAAAAAAAGTTTAGTTTTTTTTCCCAACGCAGGAGGCGACAGAATCTCTCTGTAAAACCAGAGATGTCTATCCGGACAGGCCTAAAATGATCAGACCAGCGTTGAGTTTGTTGAAAAACAGGGGGTCATTCGGGCTGGAATTTTCTCAAAGGAGGAAGGAGAAAAACACTGACATTGTCGATCCGGACGGAAATAAAATCACCAAGTATCCCTTGAAAATTACAGAATTGTCCCACCTCTCCATGTAAATCTAATCCCATCCGAATAGGGCTATAGACGCTTATTGAGACACTAAAAGCCACAAATGGTGGACGTGTGTGTGAATGTTTGAAGAGTGTTCAGAGTGTGAGAGTGTTTGAAAGGCAGCACCAAGATACCGACGTACAGTAATAATCGCTTACCACAAAAGTTAGTTTAGGCTTATTATGGAATAATCACCGGCTAATTCTCGTCAAAAATTAAGTAACTTCTTCTTAAATAACTTTTTTGTCCACAAACTACATTGTCCTTTGGTGTATTATAGGGTTCTGACACTTTTTGGTTCTTAAATTGGAGAGCATACAATTAATTTGATTACTACTAAATAACTCTCAAAAACGCCAAATTTAATATTTGAAAATATCGACTAATCCCTGCATGAAAATCTAGATTATTGGGTTTTGATTTGAAGGGGTACCTACATTGGGCTTTCATAACACATTCATGAGCATTGCATATTTTATAAAGTAATGCTGGATAATATATGAAAGGCTTAGTATGTCATAACTTGTGAGGTGTCATTAGAGGTTTTACGTATGAGAGAAACAGCAGGAAATGTTTTAAAAACAACTAAAATCGATCAGTTTCAAATAATGTATTCGTGCATAAGCATCAACTGACTAAATTGTAATAAAATTCTGAAACATTACATGTCAGTGGACTCAGACTTTTGGACCCTGCTGTGTCCCGAGGGCATGCACGTCGGTGATGGACGCCTGGGACAACAACGAAAACTGTTTTTAGCAGGAATGGCCTCTTTTTAAAGAGGAAGGCATCAGATATCAGCATACATTTTCAGTCACATCATTTATAACTCCCCCCCCACCCCACCGTGCTCCGTTTCCCCTCCTGCTCTATTTTTGAACGGACAGTTTCCATGGCAACGGACCGTCTTTTTTCCCCCCGAGGTCTGGCCATAGGTTTGTTTTCGGTGAGTACAAACATGGAACAACATGGAACAACAACGGAGAGAGACTTGCTTATTTTTGCTGTCACTCCATCTCACGGACGCGTAAAAACACCATGTGACAATTCAGACGGGTTTGGAAATGAGGGTGACCGAAAGCAGTGTGTGTGTGTGTGTGTGTGTGTGTGTGTGTGTGCACGTGACTGTAAAGCAGTGTGTAGGACAGTGGATTGTGTGGAGTGTAGGCATGTGCTGCCTGTGTTAGTGTGTAGGCGCCTGCTTTCTCCACACCACCCATCCAGTCGGAGTGTCACTCCATGTCTGCTCTTAATGAATTCTCCCAGCATTGGTTGCCCACTCGTGCAGTTTACACTGTGATTTTTTAGCAGGATCTCTCCAAATCCCTGCAAAAAGCCCACCTGCACAGATACACGTTACCTGATTTATCATGAAAAAGGAGTGCACGCATGACATCACATACGAAAATGTATTATGCTTGCATTATGACTAGGAGGTCTTGTAAAGTTTGTAGCTTTATTGTACAGGTTCAACCATGTACCATTTCAAGTGCAGAACTTCTCTTGCAAGCCAGACTTTGAAGTTTGGTACTTTCCGTCACTGGTCAAAAAGAGGCGTTTGATTGATACTGCAAACAACCAACCACCACCGTTCCAAACAAAACTCTGGAATAACTTTTAAAGCTGTGATGCTGTAAACTTTTTGAACTTTTTCCAATCCAGTGACTTGTCTTGCTCCGAAGAGCTCACGAAGTTCAAAAGTCTATTTTCCTGTCGGAAACCAGTACACAGAAGTGTGGAAAGCCAATCAGATTGCTCTGAAGATTCTGAAGCTTGTGGCCAACTAATGCTGCGTTTGAGTGGTGTCGGAAACTGGGAAATTGCACTTGAACAGCCGCAAAATTGTAGCCAGCCAGTTTAGGTGATTTTTCTGTTTGCTTGGTCTTTTTTGTTTTCCAGATAAAACTTGATTGATATTTTGTGTGTTACGCAAAACTGCCCTCGGGCAGCTCCAGTGCCAGGTGTGTCTCATTTATTGGACAACCAAAAATGAACAAATGAACACATTTACTGCTATATAATACTCAATTTCAGTACACAATGTTTCCCCACCACATGATTATCACATACAGTCAGAACGGGTCAAAACCTTGCCTAGTGGATATCAGCACCTCCTACATTGAAATGGCCCAAATAAAAAAAATAAGGTCAGTAGATTAAGCATGCAGGTCAGCGGGTTTCACATGGTCAAAACTAATGTGGCAATTTAGATTTAGTGGCTGCCAGAGCCAGTTCTGCGGACGAAATGTTGTTAAAGAAAGAATCCAGGAATCTCTTAAAGCTGGTGCAGTGAATCCTGAAAACTTTTTTTATAAAGAAAAAGTGATTTGTTTTTGGTAAAGAATAAACAGTATCACTATGTTGAATGTTTAGATTATTCCATCTGACATGTTTATTGTATTTCCTGAACAATAAGTCGGAAATTCCCTCTAAATTCTGTCAGCTTAGAGAAAAAAAAAAAATCATAATGTTGCTTTATTGTAGAAGTTATATTAATATACTAGGCATTTGTGTTTTACATAATAGTTTAGTTTTTGTGCCGTTTAGTTTGTGCTGTGTTTCAGCGCTATATTGTTTTCTGAGTTGCTACAATTCTGAATTTTAATCCTTCTGTCATGCCTGAATAATGTCTGCAAGTCAATCCTTACAAAAAATGTCATTTTATATATATATATATATATACACACACACACACACACTCACCGAGCACTTTATTAGGAATACTATACTAATACTGGGTAGGGTCTCCCTTTGTAGCCCATCCGCCTCAAG
>JAOUQW010000031.1:1197449-1208372 GCA_028565825.1 Olivaichthys viedmensis | reverse complement strand
TGATCAGAGGATTCCATTATATTTTTTTGTTCATTGTTCACATGTGGTTTCACACAACTAGCATGACCTTGCCAAATACAGTTGAGTGCAAAAGGAAGTTGTCTAGAAAGACAACAAAGAAACAAATTTTAACAAACAATATAGACATTCAGTGTTAGGTTTCACAAATATAGTACCTTTTTTTTTTTTAAAGAAAATAATGTATTTTAAGGTATTAATAGTCAAACAAAACAAAATGATATCAGTATAAAAGTTTGCATCACCCTTTCAGAATGTGATATAAATATTCTTTAATAACTTGTTTGCTCACCCTTTGCCTTTATAACTGCCTCCAACCTCTTTCATATCCTCTGAGCAGCTCTTGCTTCCTCTCGGCCCCCCTGTAGCCTCCCACATTCTTCCTGACATCTCTGTTATAACTCTACCAGATATATATTTTTGAACATGAATTAAATAGAGGTACTTTTTCCTTTTTTTTCACCCAAAATCCATGGGGGATGCAAACTTTTGCACTCAACTGTATATAGTACACAGACCACCCCTTTGCCACACCATGAAAAGCTTTCTAAATTAGCCATGATTTTGAAACACATTCAATTTCTCACTTTTGGTGAAATACGGGATATATGTATACAAATTAGTTAGCCAGATTATTAATATTAGCGAAAAATAATAGCGTATCATTTTCCTGCAGTTTGGGTCGTAGCCAATCAGAATCCTCTCCATAAAATTTCGGTCCAGCACTGCTCTGTTAATAGACACTGTGGAAGTCCTGGCGCACTTTGTGTGGAGACGAGTGTTTGTTGCAGGCTGCCTTAAATCGTGTCAGTCACAGGCACTGGGTTTATGCAGGGAGAGTAATGGATCCATCTAGCTGTGGTCAGTATGTGGTTTCGGCTGCGTTCATCACCCAGACATCTTTACAGCCCGCTTCAGACGAGAGTTCCGCTGTGCGTCTTCATTTAAGGGCTGAGGGCGTTTCATTAGCCTCAGTCTCCTCTCATTATTTCCCATTTTGCGACTGGGACATCATTTAGAATATGACAGAGCAGGAGTTTTTCGTCATATTGTGTCTTTCATTATTTCATAGGCCACCATCTCATTTGATTATAATCCCCAGTTTGACTGTGATATGATTTGTACTATGACAGGAAACGGCACTTTCAAAATAAAAAGATTAAAAAATTCATTTTCCGCTCCGTTTCCCAGTTTTCCACCAATTTAGTTTCAGGATAGCTAATTTTCATTGTAGCAGAAGTTCTCTTATAGCTATTTTAGCTGTTTTATCAAACTAAGGTGGAGAACTAAGGCCTTCTTTCATTGCACATGAAGTCTAAATCATCGTATTTCCAAACTGTTGACCACCTCAACATTTGTAGTGGGAAATGCTACGTGATAAAAACTATAGCGGAGCCTCAGTGTGTGCCATTGGTGCTAGACATGACAAACAAAGAAGACAGTCCCCATCGAATGCAGTAATATAACTTAATGTGTTAAACTGAATAATTGCTGACTATTTTCCGTCGTCAGTTTGCTTTTAGTGAGTGTGTAATGCGCCCTGCTCTCCCCTCTATACCCGGCTCAGTGGTATAATACACTTCATTGGAGTCAAGCAACATATTTTCACGCTCCAAAATACGACCGATTACATAAAGATAATTCAAATCAATATCAGTGATATGCTGAGAGCGTTTGCAAACAGGGCTGCAATTTAAACGCTCTTTCGTCCGTCTCAAACTGCAGAAGTTCATATATTGTGACCACTACATAGAATGACTTGGATATAATTATGTGCTTAAAACTCCACAACAACAACTCATATAGAAAGCCATATATACACATACACACACTTTACCATGCATACACACCAATAAGTATATTCATACACAAACATGTCCCTAGGAAAAAACTAATTATACCAACAATGCACACAAAACCGAGCACATGGGATGTCGCCATTCTCGAAAACATTGCACTAGAAAGAGTTAATGATACATTTCCAAAAATAAAAATGTCAGAAACTGAATTTATAAAATTCAGGGATTGTTGCCTGAAAGATGTCGACCTTTAGACCCATTTGTCATGATTTTGATTTGTTAATGAATAAATTAAGGAATTAAGTCGTTGCAGTTCTATTAGCGCTGTTCTATCAGGCCAGATTTCTTACTTACAGATGCCCTAAAAGGTCATGGATTCACACTTTATTTAACAAAATTAATGATAACAGATGCTGTTTTCCCCCCCGAGATAAGGCCTTGTCAGTTTTTGGCGGTTCAAATATGGAGAATTTCATCGAAAATAATATGGCATACGCAGACTTTTATTATTATTATTTTTTATTAAATCTCGCTAATTTTGAACAGAAAATAAATAAATTACATAGCAACCCATATTAATGTCATGCAAAGTCATGTAAAATATAATTCCTCCATCAATGTTGATTTAGACTTTCAGGAATACCTTATGAAGTGTTTATGTAAAATGTTATAAATGAGTTACGTAGACAACATTCATATAAAGCGTCTTTAGCTTATGGCATGTTAAGTGTGATGTACCAGTAAATATTAATATACCCCTGTACATTTAATTCATTATCTCGGGGAAAAATAGAGTTTTTTGTGAGATCTTTTAATTAATTCTGCCATTATCTTTGTGAAAACAATGTTTAGTTAATTTAAAAAGTATATATTATTTTCTTGATAATCACACAAATAATTGAAGATCATGAGAAAACAAATATAATACATTTTTCCTTGGCCTTTTAGAGCTTCTGTACTTACTGTAACATGCTTATATTCAGAATTATATATAATGATCATGGCCTGTATGATTCCAGCTTGCACCCTCATGTTAGAAAGAAAAGCTTGGCCTCTGGCTTAAAGGAATAGTTTAGCCAAAAACGCTGACATTTCGAACGGTGATTGAGAGCTATTAGTCATGAATCAGCATGATGCCATTTGCAAAATTCTAACTGGAGGCTGTTCTCTTTCATTCATTGTTAGAAACGTCAGCATTTTCGAGTGAGCCATTTCTTATGGAGTTATTTTCCTGTCAAAAGTAATTGTACATAAATGAGATGATGAGATCGTAATTTTACGAATTAGCAAATCCATGGTCGAATTCGTAAATCTGCAACCTAAGTTTCTCGAGTACCTCATTTAACAAAACCTAATTTACATATTTACATTTTCCACGTTAAAATTACAAATCAGAATTTACAAACTTATAACGTTCATGTTACATTTATGAATGACCGATTCATGATTACAGCTTGAAGTTTGTAACTGGAACATCTCACTATTTTAGCGTTTCAATCCACTTGGTCAGCTCCAGAGAGATGAGGGGGTCGGGGCTGAAACAACAAAACCCTGAAAGTAAAGGGTATTCTGTAAATCCATAAAGACGCGTATATGAGGTACATTCATGTATGCGTACTTTGTTTTTGACAGAATTATACATTTTAACTCCATACTTTAACTTTCTTTAACGTGGTCTTGTCTCTGGTCATTGATAACAAAAGGCAAAGGTCAGAATCAAACTTAAACTTTTCCAATAGCTAACCAGTGGTTTTATGGTCTGCTCTTCTCTGGAGGATCTCCATAAAAAAGGTGTTGAAGAAAAAAACTTCAGACTTATCAAAAATCTGTCTCTGAAAGTCATTTTAGGGACTCTGTTTGAATAAAATGTCTTTCGTTCCCCAGAGCACAAGTTGAATTTCTGTGTTTTTTCTTGTACCAATGACACGATAAATATCCGAGTTGAAAGCCGAAGTGGAGTTGTTTGATACTTCCTCGGAAAAAGAAAAATCTGTCTCAGAAGTGGTGGTTTTTGTGTCCTGATTTGCAACAGTCTCTGACTGAAGACTTTGATCATGCCGAAGGCCTCGCTGCACCACTGTTTGGTAAATGTCCTTGATGGATGACAGCTTTGCTCTACTGATTTTCTGTGTTATGTAAAAGATGCACTGAATCGGCCGTGTCATTATGAAGTATCAGGTGTTCCGTAGTGGCTCCGTCGCCGGGAGCTGAAAGTTAACCAGCGTTTTTTTTGGCTCATGTAAAACTTGGGACTGCTGTTAACATTGCTGTGGCCTCACCACAGATGTAAAATCTCAAAAATTGCCACTGCAATGCTGCCCATCATGATGGAGGAATAGAGAACGCATCCATCTACACCAGCTTGTCATGTTCCAAACGTCGTATTTAAATATTCCACTTTTCAATTTCCCCATTCAGAGGATTTACTGTTTTCAGGAAACCCTTGGCTTCTTAGCTACTGCAGCAGATCATCATCATCGAGGTGTCAGAAAGTGTACCAGTTTGATCACAATTTACCTCAAATCAATTACACTGGCAATGACAGCGAATTCAATAATGCAGCCTCCGCACTGAACTGAACTGTAAAAGGTACTGAACTGTACATTTTCTTGTCGCTGGGGTGGTACCCTCAAGGGAACATCTTTTGTACCTTTAGTATGTATCTTTTACCTGGGAAGGTGTATGTAGTAATTACAACCTGTATTTTATAGCAGGCACTATGGTGAGGCAAAGAAGTGAAAAGAAGGATGACAAATGAAAGGAAAAACCAACATGAAGTGTGTTAGTAAGGTGTTTGGGCCATCAGGAACCTCCAGAACAGCTTCAATCCTCTTTGGCGTAGATTCTACACGTCTCTGGAACTGTACTGGAGGAACTGATGGAGAACCATTCTTCCAAAATATATTCTCTCAGTTGGTGTTTTGATGATGGTGGTGGAGAGCCGCTGTCTAACACGTCATTCCAAAATCTCCCACAGGTGTTCAATTGGGTTGAGAATCTGGTGACTGTGAAGGCCATAGCATATGATTTAAATAATTTTCATCCTCATTAAACCATTCAGTGACCCCTCGTGACCTGTAGTTTTTTCCATTAATTTGTCACCCATCTGTGTGTATATGACAATTTAAGCATATGTACTGTAGCTACCACTTCCTTCCTATTCCAAATACATAGCTGAATATGATAGTACTAGTCCCAGACTACAATAGTCGAGTGCTTGTTGTGCACAATAACTAGACAATAATGTGCTAGAATTGAGAAGATGGGATACTCAAAAACCTAAAAAGTTCAACCAGCCTTTAATTATTAAATTTTTTGACTGTTTGTAGGAAAGCTTTTTGTTATTTATTGTTTTTAAACTCACAAATGATTCAATTATACAAGGGTTTAATTAAAAAAGGTTCAGTAAGGTTTCTTTGGATAGTTAAGGGTTCTTGGATCCAAAAAGGGTTCTACTTGAAAACCTCTCTAATGGAGAAATACTTTATTGTAGGGTACTATACAAAACCTTTAAAGGTTCCCCCAGAGGGACAAACCAAAGAACCATTTGGGGTCCTTGATTTAACCTTTTTTTCTACGAATGTACTGATTCATTCAATTCAATTATACATTACGTTTGACTCATCATCTTATTCTTGGCATTTGTCGTCCTTGGGTAAAACAGAGAGGGCAGGAAGCATGACGGGCCTGCATTTATTACACGAGTTGAGACTTGTCCATTAAGAAACACAGATGGAATTAATTAAAATTAATTAATTAAAATGCCATCTTGAGGACCATCTTGGTGGGGACGATCTGGTTAAAACAGCTTTATTTAAGATCTCTTTTTTCTCTCATCTTTATCTAACTGCAAGCAGAACTTTTTCACAGGATAGACTGCCTGGTCGCTTTTGGTTCCCTTAGAGTTGTGCGTTTTTTGTGTTTTTTTAAGCTCCTTGTTCTTGTTGAGCTAGCCAGTGAGTAATTGCTAGTAATTACTAGTGGACTCAATGGAGCAGGTCACCTTAACTAAAACGATGGGAAAATCTATTGCGAGAAAGAAAATTGACCCGCTTGCTCACCAAAACTCACAGGAAAAGTTAAATGATCTGTAGTGTAGCATTGAAAAAACATTCGCTGTGTCATTTGAAAATGCGGTGGCGGCATTGACTTGCGATAATGGCATTGATTTGATGTCACTTTAATTGAAGCGTTCCCATAAGGGTCTCTATTGCGTCGGGCAGTGTTGTCGGGTTGGGATGCCAGATTTACTGCGAGTGTGAGCTTGGGAAATAATGAGAGGAGACTGAGGCTAATGAAACGCCCTCAGCCCTTAAATGAAGATGCACAGCGGATCTCTCGTCTGAAGCGGCTGTAAAGACGTCTAGGTGATGAACGCAGCCTAAACCACATACTGACCACAGCTAGATGCATCCATTACTCTCCCTGCATAAACCCAGTGCCTGTGACTGACACGCAGGCAGCCTGCTTTAAATCTTAACAACAAACACTCGCTTCATCATCCACACTAAGTCCAGTGGATGTACTCATCTCAGTCACAACCGTCAGGGCTTCCACAATGTCTGTAAACAGATCAGCGCCGAATCACAATGGTATGAAGTGGAACCTGATTGCTTCCATCCAACCCAAGCAGCAGGAAAATTCCAGAGGCATCAGGGTCCACTGATTTGCATCTATCTGTACACTTATTGACTTACAAAAGAGAAAAATGACCCTGAAATTCCTTCTCTCCAGTGAAATAAATTCTGTGCAGGAATTACAAATAATAGTTCAGTCTCTCCCACACACACACACTACATTCTTGCCCACTTCCGTTCTCCTCCCACACACAATACACCCTCCTTCACTCTGCTAAAACTCTTCACAATGATAACTGTATATTTAGCTTTCAACAATCCGTGCATTTATGTATTTCAGATTCATTTTAATGTCAGAAACATCTAAAATTGGTCAATTTGCTCATCAAGAACACCAGAGATTGCTCAAGAGCATCCGATATTGGTCAGGAACATCTGATATTGGTTAGAAACATCTGAGATTGGTAAATGAGCTCATCTAAAACATCTGAGATTGATAAATGTGCTCATTGAGAACATCTGACATTGGTCAGGAATATCTGAGATGGGTAAGCATGCCCATCCAGAACATCTGAGAAGGAACATCTGTGACTGGTTAGTGTGCTCATCAAGAACATCTGAAATTGGTCAGGAATATCTGAGATGGGTAAGCATGCCCATCCAGAACATCGGAGATAGGAACATTTGTGACTGGTTAGTGTGATCATCAAGAACATCTGACATAGGTCAGGAACATCTGAGATGGGTCAAAGTACTCATCAAGAACATCTGAGATTGGTCAGGAACATCTGAGATGGGAAAATGTGCTCATCAAAAACATCTGCAATTGGTGAGTGTGCTCATGAAGAACATTTAGAACTCTAAATTATATATAGATGTTTGTTTTTGGTATAGTTCGTTTCTTTTTTCTAAAGTTGTTGAGTGTGCTCATCAGGAACATCTAAAAACCGGTCCAAATTGTCATCAAAAACATTTCAGGTTGGTCCGTGTTTACCAGTGTTGTAGACCATTCACTTACACTTAAGTCCAAGTTGGGTCTCAAGACAGATGCTCTTAGTTTTTGGTCAGGTCTAAGTGATTTCACTTTCAAAGTCAAGTCCAAAGTTCCTAAGCTGCTACTCAAGTCAAGTCCTAAATGGGGGTCCTGGATTTAATTTATCAGGGAGATTCTGGCCACCTTATTAAATAACAGTGGGATGTAGTAGCATAATATAACTAACATTTACGTAGCCTATTTATACACATCAGAATACAAAATTCAGCTAAAATGTTCAAGTCCAATGTCAAAGTCTGGGTCTCATAAGCCTAAGCCCAAGTCGAGTCTCAAGTCATAAATAAGCGAGTCCAAGTCGACTTACAAGTCATGAAAATCATCCAAAAACCAAGTACTACATAGCTGAGGTTTACATCAAGAACTTCTGTGATTGGCTAGTATGCTCATCAGAACATTTTGCTGTTGAGATTGCTGCTGATATACATTATAACTGGGCATGGTTGGTCTTGGAAGAACATTGCTCAAAATTCCTCAAGAACAATTCAGATTGTTCACAGTCCTCAGGAGATCTAGAGCCCTCTTTTACTGAGTAGCAATTACAAAAATGGATGGATGTTTTTTTGCGACACTTCCTTCCTTTCTTCTGGAGAACAATTGACTTTTGCTTTTCTTTTAGCATACTCCATATTCTCTGAAAATGAAAAGAACTATATCCATAAAAAAACATCCCAAGTACATGCTTAGGAATTATTTTATAGTATTACTCAGGTTGTCTACATACAATTAAGAACGAAGAGCAATCATTTCTAACCCCACATGCAATCTGCACAACTGCTACCATTAGGACAATGGTACACTCTATTGCTATATAAAAACCAATGTTGCATGAAAGCCATTTACCCCATGCAGAACTTCTATATGCAGTAATGTCTTGTTGCATGCATAAATGACACAAAAGAAAGTATCCTAAATGTATTAAACAGCCATCATTCTCATCATGAGAATTAAAAGGAACCGCAAATGAATCATTTTGATAACAAAGACATTGCAAAAGCTGAGCTTTTAGATTAATGTCTGAAATGTGCATGTTTTAATGGAGCTCTAACTAAATTACACCCATGTTCTTTGGTGGAATTTCTAAAAGGAACCAATTTAGAGTCCCCAGGCATGACATTTTAATAAGCTGAAATGAGCTGACCACTCAGTCGGGGTATTCAAGTCATCACGGTCGAGTTTCTTGTCATTGGTGTGGACGACCGAGTTTCAGCTGTAGATCTGTCAACCATAGCGCTTTCACGCCACTGGAATTAGTGGATGGATGAGTTTCAGATCTAAATGTGTCAACCATACTGCTTTCACTCCATTGGGATCAGATGCAGTATTGCCTTTTGAAAAGGCTCATCAAAGGCATGCGAGTTTGCCATATTGCTGCACCAGATATATGAAGCACAAAGACTTGCCTCCTAGAGAACTGGGTCAAGTGGGCCAGTGCCCTAATGCAGTCCAGTTTTTGATTTCCGGCTTTGATTTTTCGTACCCTTATAATGGGGAGACTGCTTAATGCCGAGACCCAGAGATATATCACACACAGACCAGGAGATTTTCCCACGGCTACACCGCATGTCCAATTACCTCTTCCCAAATTCAGCGGGTTTGCTTCGACTATAATTGAAGGGGAGTGTTCAGGCATTTGCTCTTTGTTCTTCTCTACCTAGAACTCAAATCCCCACGGCTCCACAGAAACGGGAAGCACGGGCCCTCCTCTGCACGTTGGGATGGTGCCAGAAAATGAGACTTCTCACCCAGTTTGTTCCATTTCGGATGTTTTTAGTAAATAAATAAACATGCTTCTCACACTGAGCATGAAGAGAGGCCAAATGAACCACTCAGGAAATGTGGCTTTAAAAATGGATAGCATCATCTTCCTTTTTTATGCATCTGTGTATGAAAAATTTCGTTCTTAAAATACCATTGCTTATATGATACTGTGGTTTGCATTGCTATTCATTTTCAGGGTATCACATCATCAAAAGAATAAGCCCTGAGAAAATGTGTATAATTCTTGGCCTAGTTTGTTACTTGCCGAAGCATTGCATGATTTAAGTACTACTTCACTGTGCTTGAGTTTCCTTGCACATTCATTTGCTTGACAACCGTCAGGCTGCTCTTTGTCAGGAACGTCCCTAAGATACAAAACCATTTGACAAAATTATCTTTTAATGTGGAGAAATGGTTTGGCTTCTCTTTGATAACACGTCTGGTAAAACACAGACAGTTACGGAACAAAAAAGATTCCGATCAAACACACAACACACAATCATCATACAGCTGTTTGGTACAAAGGCTGCAGAGATGGAAGACAACGGCGTATGCAAGGTTATAACGAGGCTCCATTTTCGTCTGGTATAAAACCCATGACGTGTTTGGAAACACTTGCAATAGTGCGGAGATCTTCAAGGGGTTCCTCAGAGACCTCTACTTGGTCCCATTGTATTTCTGTTCAAGTTCCTAACACATCTGAGCCAGCTCAGCAAGATTCTGCAGCCTTTATCAACATATCTCAGGTGTGTTTGGCGCTGGAATGGGTAAAATCGTAAGGCTGTCTGGATGTCCCCAAGGGCTAGACTGGGATCTGGTTGATATGATGGACGCTGTCCCATGAAACATGAGGGGATTAAATTCATAATCTGATTATATGATGCTGGACGAGACAGGTGTGGTTAAGATGCTTGTAGACCGTTTTTTAGCTTGTCGGCTAGATGACAAAAAGATAATTAAATGAAAATCACATTAATTTAATATCAGTGGTGATATTATTTAGAAAGGCATTTCTATGTTTTTATTTTTAATTTTTAAACTTACCTGAGATCTAGACCCAAAGAACGAGTCCAAATTGAGATATTTGGTGGAGAAAAAAGAAAGTTTGAAAGTTGTTGCCCAAACTGCTATTCCAGGATAGCCAAATACCTTGGCAGATGGTGATAATGAACCATTGTGAGCTTTCTGAAGTCCCCTTGTGGACCCCACTCACGTCTGTAGTTTGGCTGTGACTGTGAACTACAAAAGAGAGGAACAAGAGGGGGAGGAAAGCCCTCTAATGCATGATACATTGACTTATCCGTAATTAACTCCGGTTGACAAATGGTGACACAATAAAGCACGACAAAAGAAGGTCACGAGATGACTATGACAAGCCGACAGTGACGATGATGTATTCTCAAGCGCAAATGCCTCCTCACTATGACATTAACTCAGGTAGGAAGTATGCATGGGCTGAATTATTACTCAAACATATTTACACCAAGGATATAAAAAACAGTATACGCTGGCAACTTTTTGAGGCCGCATTGCCAGGAAGTGCCTCCAGCAATCTGGCAGTGAATATGTGTAACTTTAGCAATTGCCAACTTCTACATGATATGATGTTCTGTACTTTTTCCAACTTTACATTTATTAAGAATGCGAGGATATATGAATATGCATGATTATGCAAATCGACCCCCCCCACCCAATCTGTCGCACCGTAAAAGCCCCG
>JAOUQW010000031.1:1155878-1165909 GCA_028565825.1 Olivaichthys viedmensis | reverse complement strand
AAGAGAGATTGATACCACAGTGGATCAAAACAACAGTGAAACATGCTGCTGGATTTTCAGTGTGCTCTCACACTTTTGGACCCCACTATACATCTCCAACTGCCTTGTTTTAATCCACCATGCCCCTGAAATTCTTTTTTACAAATCGACCACTGCTACAAAGTGAAATATATGGTATGTGCACCTAATAAACTGGCAACTCACTGCAGCTCATACACTCCATTGGCACTACAGTCATCCATTTATGATGTTGATGTGTGTTACTCTTCGGTGGGAAGCAATAAATCATCCTTTGTGCATGAATGCGCTTTTAATCAAATCATATGTCTAAAAATTAACCAGCTATCTCAGCCAGCAAATTACATGGATTCACTGGAATATTAACAATTATGAAGGCAATTAACAACAGCATTCATTTCTCTCAAAGGTCGGGACCTTACCTACAGTATGTGATCCTATAATAAAGACTGACACCAGTTCGCTCAGTAGTTGGAGAAAATAAAACCAGTTGTGCAGTTGTGCCACGCTGGTACCCAAGGATAGGTGGTGGTCCTTTAAGTGAAGATTATGTTAACATGAAGAGCTAACTCTTTTTGATTCATCTTTTTGATTTCGTGTGTTTTTGAAAATTGGTGGGTTAAAGCAGAGTATAACACATTCTGTTCAATATATAGATAGAATATACACAGTAGCGACAGTTAATTCTTAAATTCAGGGTCATTGTGATTATCATGGTAAAAAAAATAAAAAAAATAGACAATGTAATATGATTTCACAGTTTCCCAGCGTGGAGAAAAAAGGAGGGGAGCGATAAGTTTTTCTGAGGTGAGAAAGACACCAAAAGGTTTGTGATTCAGAGATGACACGCAAAAACATTACTTTCTACAGAAACCTCGAAAAAATATCAATGTGCTCTCCCGGTATTTTTATTTTGCTGAGTTGTAAATTTACCTGATGCTTCTCAGCTACTTTATGGCCGGGGTTATACTTGCTGTTAACTACATGTACGTATCCTGCGTTCATTCGGCACTTTGATTGTGCACATCCCAAAAAATTTACACAACGAATATGTGTGGTGCAATACCAGCATACACAGCGGGGGGACAGTATAGTGAAGCAATGCACCAATCGGCAGGACAAGAGAAATAAACTCTCCGTTGTGGTGACGAGATTGGTTTAATGGCCTGATACACCGTCTACGTTGGCGCTGCTGCTGCTGTTTCTGCTGTTTCTCGGCCTCCTCAACTCCCACCATCTTCACTGTTTACCTCATTGTGCAAAATCAGAGGAAGTGGTTGAAGAAGATATTCCGGTGCTGAAAGCTTAAACAGAAAAGCTAAGATCATAGTTATGAAGTTACTTCCATGTTCTTCAGGAGTTACGGCGTTAATCATGTTAAAGGCACGACAGAGCGTAGGACTGAATCACGGCACCATGAGCTCCAAAGCTTCGTTACTTTCTATAACTGAGTTTAATATTAACTGTCTTCCTAGTTGTGTGACCATGGATCAGCTTAAAAGTCTGAGGAAAATGTAATAGCCCACAAGCTAAATATACATTACCTGGCTAACTTTACCTTTGCTTAAATGACTCTATAAGTCCCTGTATTCATCTATTTAAACGCTCAAAAGAGTAAACAATCAAGCCACACGCAAAATATAACATTGGAATAAAAGTAAGGTAGCAGTTCTAAATCATTAGTCCACTCAATGTTTGGTAGTTCATTGGAATCGTGCGCTTTTGCATCCTTTAAATCAGGGCTATTCAATTAGTTCAGAGTGGGGGCCAGATTAAAAAGACAATACTGTGTGAGGGGTCAAAGAGGTTTGAACAAGAAACTAAAAAAAACATCACAGAATTTGAATTACCTTTGTAAGTGCAAACTGTAACACAGAACTGAATCATGAAACATGAGAGCAGTCGAACACATCCGATGCAGGACCTCCATTCTCCTTATCGCCGATCATTTCTCATTTCTGTCCGCTCTGTTAAAACATCTGTTATTTCTTTGTTGATTTTTTTCTCTTTTTGAAGTAGAAAGCGACTTTTTGGCAACAGACCAAGTAGCTAAGGCAGCAAATCGAGCTGGACATGAGAGCGGGAGATCAGCTCGAGTAACATTAAGTAGTTATGTATGCTGATTATAGTTGGCTGTTAACAGTGATGGTGCAGGACAAATAGGAATTACTCTGATTAATTTGCCTAATGCGTACAAAATGATCATCTTAATTTTTTTTCATTTAATTAGCTGGTTGGAACCAATCAAATGGCCAGTAAAAATGTACTCAAGGGCTGGATCTGGTCCACGGGCTGCTAATTGAATAGCCCTTCTAGCATGTTAGACAGCGTTATTTGAAAAAAAATACAATTTGTATTATCCGCTCCCTAATCACTAATCCCTAATTAAATTGGCCATTTTTTAAAATTAATTTCAGACCTTGTTCACTGGTTGGTGGTTCTTTTCTTTTTAAGGACAGTCAACAGACCTTGTTGAAGAGTTATAACATAAAACCACAATAATTTTACAAGGGGATGGAAATGGAGGATGGTGGTTTTACAAGGGGGATGATCTTTGTCACTCACACATTCATTCACACCTAGGGGCATCTTAGAGTAGTCAATCCACCTACCCTCATGTTTTTGGGAGGTGGGAGGAAACCGGAGAACCCAAAGGAAACACACGCAGACGCGGGAGAACATGCAAAACTCCACACAGCCAGTAAACCAGAGCTCAGAATCCACCGTGACCCTGACATGACATATTTATTGTAAATTTGACATTTAGATGAGGAGTTGCGATGCCCATGGTCCCACAAAACTGTCCAAACTCCAAACACTGAGATTATATATATATATATATATATATATATATATATATACACACACATACACATACATACATACATACACACCATATGTTTTTTTATGCAAAACACTCATTACAAAATTCTTTGCACCCCCACAATTAGACTAACAGCACTGAGCCGTTCCCTGTTCAGGTCTAACAAAGGTTGTAGAAGATCCTGGACCACTCCTCCATCTCTCCTTTATATATATATACACACGATTTGTAATCACCTCAGCCCAACTTGCACTTCCCATTACAAAGCAGACCCGCTCGGGCCGTAGAGTCTCTGAGCAAGCATGCATTTTATTCCATCACGTTGTCCCGAAGTGACTGCTGCATACACACAGTCCTTGGGCCATGATTTGAGTCACTCTCTGAAATTGGATAGAACAGAAGACACAAGAAAGTGGTGAAGGAGGGGGGAGTTACAGTCTCTGATGAACGCTTTATGTTCCTGCTTTTTTTCATCTAAATTGACTCATTGTGCTTTGCGTGGGCTGGCCACAGTATTCTCGTGGTTAGGCACCATCATTAAAGAACCTTAGCCTCCCCTCGAGGGGGTATTGCTACTGCACTTAATGATGTCGAGCTCCTCTTTTTCGAACCGCGCTTTAAGTCCTTGCAGACAGGATGCTCGCAATGAATAGTGTCCACTCGTTTTGGGGAATTTCCACTGGATTGGGTTTGATATTGGTGCTGCATAGTGAGATTATGTTTGACAGCGAGACCGTTAGGAAATAGGAATATGAATTTAAAGTGTGTGTGTGTGTTGTTGTTGTTGTTGTAGTAGAAGCTCGATAGCTTATATTTCACATGAACAGACCTAGAAGAGTGTAGTCTAGGAGTGCATTTCCCGAAATATTCAATACTTCAATAAGTATTAAAAAATTATTTTTAATACTATAAATGGCACAAAAATCAATTAGCGTTGTTTATGTAGCCATCTGAAGCAGATGTCTGTCGTAGGATTGCATGAAGTTGCCTTGTTATAATGCTTACTGAATGTGCACATATGCCACATTTATATCAATTATAGCTGCAGAGATAGTGTGGGTGCACAGCATGTATTTCTGAATAAGTACACTATATGGGAATGCATATGGTCATGCACAGAGGGCCACGGCTCCAACATGAGCAGTTGTCTTTTGGTGTGCTATTACTTTTTAGTAAAGTTGGCTTTATGGCTTAAATCAGCATGTAATTGAAAGCGTACGATTCAGCCGTGATCACCTGTGAGAGGTCCGTCTCAAACCAGATTGGTGCAAGTCCAACACGAGTACTTCCAAAATGATGTGAAGACACAAATCAGAAATCTGGAGAGCAGAGCAAAATAACCTTCACAGCAATTGACCTCTGCCTTAAAGTGAACAGGATGAAAGGAAAGCGGATCTGAGGAAAACACGAAGCTCGACACCTGCTCCCGTTATCGACTGCAGGAAAAGAACACGTCTGAATCAGAAGACAATGAGAAGGTCCTTTGTGGTACTTCAGGTTTAAGTGCCTCACAGTAAAACCATTGATCTTTATACACTATTAATTTCAAACTTTTTTTTTTTTCTGATCAAAGACACTGAAGCAAACCCCATCATTATTTATTCCCAACATTAGTTTACATATGTGAGCTTGTTAAAGTCAACTCTAAGTATTGGCACCCTTCATGACAATGCGCATAAGTGAATATACTGTATATAAAAGTCATATTTTGAGCTGTTGACATATGGTATGGTTCTTAAGTAGTGCAATTTCTTAAAGCAAAACACTGATTACAAAATGATTGGCACCCCCACAGTTCGACAGCACTGAGTCTTTTCATGTAATGGCTAACAAGGTTGGAGGCACTTGAAAAGGATCTTTCCACCATGCAGAACATTTCAAGCTCCTTTATATTCTTAGGTTTCTGCACGTGGACGTCCTTTTAAACTCAGACCACAGCTTTTCAACAGGGTTAAAATCCGGAGACTGGGATGGTCGTTGAAAAGTTGATTTTGTGTCCAACAATCATTTCTTTTTTGATTTGGAAATATATTTGGGCTCATTATCCTGTTGAAAGATTCATCTATGGCCAAGTCTTAACCTCCTGGCAGACGCAACCAGGTTTTTGGGTAAAAATATCCTGGTAGTTAGAAAAATTCATGATGCCATCAACCTTCACAAGAACCTCTGGACCACCAGCCACAAAAAACAGCCCCAAAGCATCAATGATTCACCTCCATATTTTAAAGTGTGTTTGGGAGCTTTTCCTTGTATACAGTCCCTATTTTTTCCAAACATGCAGATGGTGTTCATGGCAAAAAAAGTTCATTTTTGGTCTCCTCTGACCACAGCACACAATTCCACTGATGGTTCCAATGAGGCTTGGTGAGGTTCAGGAGCTGCATTTTGTGGGTTTCTCTCAGGAAGGGCTTCTTTTGTTCAACCCTTACAAATAGCTTGCTGTTATGGATGTGGCATTGATTTTGAGACTTGACGTCTGCAAGAATTAGCTAAACTGTGCAATTCTAAAACTTTAATCTTTTACTCTGCTGCTTAGGTGCAAGTGTATGATCATGGGTCCAATTCCTGACAAATTTACAACTGTTCCAGATTTTTTTTTTACTTTTTATTTATTATGGTCCTGATTGTGTTTAATCATATATTAACTATACTTTTTTATCTATTACCTGACTATTGTATTGTATTGTATTGTAACTACAATCTATCTCTATTGTGTTGAAGCTCTTTGGTTTTCCTCATGGTGATGGATGATGAAAGGATTTTACATGTGTTTACCTTATATTCGGTCAAAGACAACAAAAGAGTTTCTGTATACTGAGAGCAATTTAAAAAAAATTAGGATCAATTTTTTTTGTCATTACATATATAAAGCCAACATTTACGGCAAACTCCAGAATTATTGGCACCCTTCAAGAAATGAAGATAAACATTACACACAGTGATTCAAATTCTCCACTCAAACAATTGAAAAAAAACTGACTTACCTTTCCTCAAACAAAAATTATATTTATAAACCCATTACAGCCACTGAGCTGTAAAATCTAAAATGGATGATATTCCAAACTGTTTTCACACCAGAATCCCCCCCCCCTCTCAGTAACACATATCACAGGCTGTGCATGCATACTATTTTTATTATTTATTATTATTTTTATTTTTTTACAAATGCAATTTTCCTCAGTTAGCTCTTGAAATTGCATTTTGGGGACTGTAGGTTTACCCCAATATATTTAAATCCAGCTATTTAGGCTTGAAGATGGAGTTTTTCTGATTAACACCATATACAACAGCGTTGCAAACACTTCCTGAGTCAATGGCAATGCTTTATCGTTAGGAAAGAGTCTAACTGTGATATGGAGTAAATTCATTTACAGGATTTTGTGACGCTATCACAGATTTTTACAGTCATTTTTCTTTACACTGAAGCTGTAGGTCAATTGATTCCAAAATATGACACCTTGTATAGTCAACTCCAGAAATATTGGCACCAATAAGAGAAATGACTTACTTTTATTATAACAAAAAACAATTCTCATAAGAACAACTTTTTAAAAAACTTAATAGTATGTTCTCTCAAGAAACATATGTTCCAAAATAATTGACATACCTAGGGTTGAGGGCTGAGAGCTGTTATTCTATTCTGGGGAGGGTTCACCATTTATTAATTATGAGGGGGTGCCAATAATTTTCAAACCAGTGTTTTGAGAAAAAGTAATTGCACTACTTAAAAAAACATAACAGCCAATAATTCTGGAGTTGACTGTAAAGGGCTCATTTCTTCTTAAAACATAAAAAAAGAGATTGTAATTGATTTACAAACTTATGAACGTACCATGCATAGGTTTAAATGCAATTGTTTATGTCACTGACTGTTGGTTCTTGTATTTAAAGCTTCATTAGCTGATGTTAGACTGAAAACTTTCTTTAACCATTTAGTGCAACACATTTTGGAAAATGCTAATGCAATGATCAGACCAAATAGCACAACCCATTAGCATAATGCTACCTGCTGTCATGTAATTTTAGCATTCTTGTGTGAAAATATAGCTTTAAGAATATCATTCTGAATAAGACAGCTCTAATATTGACCAAATTCTTTGTCCCTGAAGAAGAAAAAAAAAGAAGAAAAAGTCACCAATACAAAGCAAGCAATACTGCAATAAAGAAGGGAATTAGACATAAAACACGACTGCCTATGGACAGAAACCTTTCTATTCACTTGATGATAAGCATCACTTTCACTCCCATCCTGTTTTTTTTTTTTTCGCCCTGACTTCAGGGAAGTCGAGAGCATGTCGATGTTCTTATTGTGCCTATTCTGATAAGGCACAATAAGAAGACTAGTGCTATGGGATAAAAGGCAAGCAAACAGTGAGACATCTCTCGAGAGAGAGCTGAGCCCCTTTGGCGGCAGTCAAATTCCTTGACCTTATTTGTTGATATGTTCTATCAGGCTCCCTGTAGTGCTCTGGGATTAAGGCTGGATTAGTCACTTCACTGCAGCTGAGCACTGAAGCGCTGCCTGAAGTTTGGCACGAAGAGTCAACAGCACAGTAACTACAATTTACCCAGTGAGCACTGACAGACCAGAGACACCCATGGACTTTGGCCCGTAACAAGACAAAGGTATTGGTCCTTTTTAAGTTGGTGTAGGTTCCTCTTGATATGGTTCAAACATAGTGTAGCTAACAGAGAACATCATGAATGTAGTATTTGAGTTCGAAACATCTCATTGGTTTGCAAGTAACAAGCAAGTATTAAGTCTTGAAATTCAAGTCCCTAATCAAGTTCCAAGTCAAGCCCTGAGTCATGTCCAGGGTCAAGTCCAGAGTCAAGTCCCAAGTCCAAAGCTTTGAGTTATAAACAATTCAGCAAATATTGTGCCATTTCAAAGTTTAACACCAGCAAAGTAATTGAAGTATATTAAGTTTAAATAAATAATGAATGCCTGTTTTTTTTTTTACCAACCAACATTTAGCATGGCTGTTCATGATCGACAACAGCAGACCCCATAAATCAACCTTAAGACTCAACCCTTTGTTAATTTGGGGTTGCCTAGCCAACAGTGGTTTGTTACACCTCCATTTCCACCCCAAGTCCAAGTCATTGGTGTTAAAGTCAAAGTTGAGCTACAAGTTTTTAGTTTTTTTTTCGGTCGAGTCCACATCCTTGGTATTCGACCAAATGTTCTAAGCAGGGTTTAAAAAAAATAACATTCCTTCAATGTTCTGAAGATGTGATGTAATCATGGTTTGCTTCATAATGTTCTTAGACAGAAACTAACATTATGGAAACAGCTAAAATGTTGCAGCAACATTGTAAAAACATTATAAACATGTGTAAAACATTCTGAAAACACCCAGAAAACCGGAAACAAAAGTTCCTAGTTTGTCAGTTTACCGGCATGTGAATTATCTTTGAGGGAATAGGAAGGCCATGTCACATCCTCCGGGAACCACACTTCCCAGAATCCCCCACACACTGCTATGCCCACTCCACAACACTTCCGGTCCAGCTCACCTGACTTCTAATCACCCTCACCTGTAGTACATCAGTCACATTCAGTATATATTTGCACCATTCACACGCACACACTGCAAAGTCTTGTTTGCCTGTTCTCAGCCTACATCACCAAGCGTTTTCAATACTTTGGATATTTCGTGTTTTGACCCTGGACTGTTATTACCTGTTTTTGTCTTTTGGATTTGCCCTCTGTGTTGCTGGATCTCCTGGATTATATGACCTTTGCCTGCCTGACTATGCTACTGCCTGTGAGTTTCTGCTTTGTTTGTGATAATAAAAGTACCGTTTCACACCACGTTTCCCCGCTCTTGTCTCCGCTACCTTGTCTGGGTCTGACAGGCCATTTGATTTTCTAGAAAACAGTATTTTTCCTTTACATTCTGTCTCAGGAGCTGCAGGTTTCTTTCAGTAACCGACTGCGTTTCTGATCCAATATGTTGTTGAGGCGCTGAATCATGGTATATTGACAACCATTCTTGCCTCAGCTGTCATGGTGTGGGAGTTATTGATGAGAATCTTGCAGGCATGTAATACAAAATGAAGGTCAAATAAAAATAATTTGAAAAAACTAAAAACAAAACAAAAGCAACAGCTGAGCCAATAGTAACGCTGATAGAGAAGCCTCTGTTTAGATGCTTTCAGTCAAACTCTGCAGGAGTCCTTCATTTTCCCGATGCTAATGATTTTCCAGCCAAGAAATCACTCAAGCAGTAAAGCAGATGCTGAAAAACGGTGATTAGTGGAGCTGAAGAATCGTCTTCTTATTGAGTAATGCTCATCAAGATCTGCCTCAAACCGCGAGAGAGAGAAATTGTGAAATGTGCTTATATTTGGAAAGACGCTTATGGAGGATAATGACATACTGTAGGTGGCTAGAATGCCGTGTTCAACTCTGTTCAATGTCTGTCAAGCACCAAGGATGTGTGAACTCTTTGGTAACGGCTAATGCAATGCTTGGCCTACTGGTGCAGCCCTCGGCGTGACTGGCTGGGTCTGATCGGCCGAGTTTGCCTGCTGTTCTACTAACAAATCGGAGTGGAGTTAATGACATTTCTGTGGTTGATCGCCAAAACAGACAAGAACAAAATAAATGCATCGGCTTATATAAGATTCTCAATTATCTTGGGATAACCTTTAGGTTTTCTTTAGTTTGTTTCCATCAGCTAACAAGCTGGTCTGGTGTCCAGATCATCATCCCTCAGCCAATTAAATTTTTGCTGATTTTTCTTTAAAAAAAACCCAACTCAAATGTGGTGAACTTTGGGAAAAACAGCACATTGAGGGTGCATAAATAAGTTTGAAATTTTCCAACTTTTCCAAACATACAGTACTGTGCAAAAGTCAGAGACCACCCTTTTGTTTATTCAGTTTTCAATCAAATGGTCATTCAGTACTTCCTGAAAAGAAAAATCACACAAAAGTCTTCAGCACAAATATTGCATTTGTAATATTGAACTTTTGTTTCACCCTGCTGCTAATTCCATTAAGCCAATTTCATCCAACCAGCACGTTACAGCGGTTTCATGCAAGTGGAGCTAATTTGCATAAATAAGTGATAGCTATTAGACTTAGTGTTGGAGACTTCTGTGTTAATTATAGATTAAATTCACATTTACAGGATTATTGTCTGACACCAAAAAGGTAATAATGTGTTACTGCACGGCTG
>JAOUQW010000031.1:1136222-1146414 GCA_028565825.1 Olivaichthys viedmensis | reverse complement strand
GCCTTTATCAAAATGTCTTTAAGACAATGAAAAATATAGATTCAATCTAGTGTCCAAACTTTTGACTGGTAGTGTATCTTTTGTGATGAAAACGTCTTCTACGTATCTCACTCCTATTTAGAGGTCTCCTAAGGAAACTGCCCGACTATAAAAGTAGCTCAGGAGCAGTTCTTAAGTTCCCACACAGCCAATTTTCATGAGACACACTCCTGCCCCGTGCCAGATGTCTGACATTATGGCCACTGAACGCGCCACAAAAGCCAGCGACATGTAATTACATAATAATTTCCAGAAGCTTTTTATTCTCCTCTTATTACTGTATTCAACCTGTCATAAAATGTCCCGTTAAATTAATAACGTTGAAAGCACTCGGCGCTTGGGGAAGGAGCGGAGGCAGAGGCTCAGGATGGGGCAATCAATCAGCGCTTAATGCAAGGCTTCTCACTTTAATAAAACTGAAATAAAAATGGATGATGTCTTCAGAAGACATTATGATTGTCAGGTCGAAAGAAAAAAAAAACTGCCGTGGGACAGTTCGAATAATGAAAACATTGTGATTGCAAAAGTTTTAATTATGCCAAAAGCGTATTGTTGGGTTTTGGTGGATTTCCCAGGTGCACGCTGGGAGCTGCAAAAAAAAAAAAAAAACGAAAGAAAGAAAGAGGACGTTTATTGGCCAGGCGTCATGTTAAGAAAGATGAAAAAAAAACCCTGATTATTTTAGTATTCTGATTATGGACTTGTAATTGTACTCTTAAAGTCATTAGATCTAACAGAATTTCTATGATCCAGAAACAAAAATCTGACATTTCTCAATTTGGATTCATTTACATTGATTTATCTTCAAGCACTCCTCACCTGGATCTCCGCATCATTCGGACTGAATCTGGTACTTCCTGTTTTCTTTCCCATTTTCCCATATTTCTCTACCAAGGATTTGCAAAAATTTGGACCCCTTCTAGTGTAAAAACATTTCCCTTTTGATCGCAGGCAGCACAGATTCATTTCATGATTAGGATCCAACTATGCAAATAGGCACACCAGACAAATATGTTCCACTGGAGCCATTACGTCACGGTGGTGCTCACGCACACACACACATGCAGGGTAGGGTTTAGGATGCAAGTGCTGGATTTATTTACAATGTAAGAAACCGTACATAAAGGTCTAGGCGTAAATCAAAGTTGGGAAACAGGATGGACCTCAATTTAAGAACATTAGAAAGCTAGAACCCTTAACTATCCAAAGAACCCATGAGGAACCCTTTTTTTATATGAGTGTATACATCACAGCCCCTGGTAGTCCTTGGACCCCACCTTGAGAACCCCTTTAAAAAGCTATACCTCTTAACTATCCAAAGAACCCTTGAGAAACACTTTTTTCTTTTCTTCAAAGTGGGGTCACTGATCATTGGTGGTCCATGGACCCCATTATGACAGCCCCTTTAGGAAGCAAGAACCCTTTTTTCCTTGGTGGTCTATGACACCCACTTTGAGGTCCACAGCTCTATACAACCAACACTCTTAGAGTTCAAGTGTTATTGGTATGGTTACAGGCTCTATGCTTCTTAAGGGGTTCTACTTGGAACCTTTTTTGAAAGCAAACCCTTTGTAGAGTTCTAAATAGAACCTTTAAGGGTTCCCCCAGAGGGACAAACTGCAAACCTACACTCTTAGAAATAAGTTTTTTTTTTTAAGGTTCTTCAGATAGATAAGTGAAAGTTTTATCTTCCTAAAAGTGAACCTTAACCTTATTAATAGGGAAACACTCTGTTGTAGGGTTCTACATAGAACTTTTAAGAGAGACAACCAAATAACCCATAAGGCTTCTAGCTTTAATCTTTGTTTTCTAAGAGTGTGGGTGTAGAAATGATAAAAAAATTAATAAGACGTTTCATATATGATGAAAGTGGAGGTGCCGGAGTGGAGGAGGGTCTGTTGGGTACCGTGTGTGAGGTACCGAGGGTCAAGGCTCACCGCACATCTGGAGGCTGTTCTTCCTTGGAAGAATATATAGTCAGTGTTAGAAGTGGAAATAAACATGCGCCAGCATGTCTTCTTCTCCAATGAGTGGCGCTTATCTCTCTGCTTAAGCCACCCGCTGGGAGTGACTGGGGAGATGAGTGACCTCCAGCTGTGTGAGATTAGGTCCGGCCCCGCCTTGTTTTTGCTGTGGTCGCTGTCCGGGGTGCTGCAGTGAATTTGTGATGTATTTAAAAGTGCCCATTAAATGGCTTGAGAGTCGAGATTTAATTCCGTATGAGATATGAAACTCAACAGAGGCTCAGCAAACCGGCTAAACATGTAGCCGAGAGTTGTTTTCAACTGTGTAGGATTCCTCACTGCCAGTTTGCCCACATTTGCAAGGTTGTTGCTTTTGTTGTGGTTTCCAAACACCAGATCTCGGATTGGTACCAGGCCGTGTGTTTGTTACCGACCTGCAGAAATGCAGCAATGAGGGCATTAGGCTTCCTGCGGGGTAGAGGGAAAAAGCCATCGTTTAACACGAGACTGCCATTTAATACCGCCGTTTAATACAAAGTAGTGAAATAAAACTGTACAGAGAAATGAGCTTTCTGGACACACACACACACACGAACGTGTCTCGATATCTTCAAATGCTCACTGTCACACACACACACACACACACACAAATATTCCCGCAGCGCACTTACAAATATCGTGCCAGCTGGCATTTTTCACGTTAAACTAAAACTTAACTCACAGATATGGAATTCATTTTTTAATAATAATTTTTATTTAGTTGTATTTTTCGTTTATTATACGAACCCTGCCTTGTGCGTGGGGTTACTCTCCAAGGTGCTGTTATTTCGGCACTTCCAGTACCACAATACCCTTTTGTGAGCCCTGGCATCACACATAGAACACTTAACATAACAAAAATGAGCAGGTTATGGATTTCTGGCTTCATCAACTTTTAAAATCACAAGTCACCTTCATTACAAGTCACCTTTACCTATATAAGCTCAATTAAAAGACAAGTGTGGCCAAAATGCTGCACCAATAAAATGAAGAAGTAATTTCAAACAGAAATAAAATACAAATAAATAAAATACAAAGGACAGCTGGGGCTGGAATAAATCGGCTATGAAGGAGAGTGAGCCTATCAAACAGCAATAGGTGAGAAATAAATTAGGCCATAAAAAAGGCTACAAAAATAGTGCACTTAATGGATTGATACACAAATTCCTTGGTAAAGGTTTAGCTCGGCTTCAGACTGAGCTTCATGATCACTGTGGCTTGGTATGGACAGCTGGGGCTGTAATAATCGGCTGTGAAGGTAAAAACTGAAGAATCAGATATGAAAGCTATGATCTTTTTGATTTGTTTTGTCTTTATTTAACAGATCTGGACCCAGTGTCTTCTTCTTTGCTGGAATATGGCATCAGTAAAGCTTGCCGTCGAAATGCACCTGAATGACATATTTGACATGATCATGAGAAATGTACACTTCGATATAACCTGCCTTAACTAAATACTATGCACACCTAATTTAACAGTCGTAGACAAGTCATGCCATTGTGCAGCTACTGAATGCTCCACCTGGCTGCACCAAGCATATTCTGGTCAGAGAAATGGAGAACCCAAAGAAGAAAAGTGAAATTTATTCAAATGTTCTTCTCCTAGAGAGTGAACCTCAAGTTATCTGAGAACAAATCCTTACCGATGTCAAGTCAATTTAGCTCGGAGAACTCAAGTAACCGTATACAGTGCATCTGGGTGCTTGTGCTTCATTTATATGTCAGTGGGACGAAAATTGTCTGTACACTTGACCGCACATTTCTGCATACGGTCCACCCGATCCAATCAGTGGCAGGTGAGATTGCATAGGTTTGTCTTTGGTATGTACTGGGCACAAGGCCAAGTCCCTGGGAATGGTACAGTGGGAAGGAAATGATCCTCCTAGGAGCTGGAGCAATTAGATAGATGAATGACCATGGGTTTTAATTAGAGCGCTGGGTACACATTCCACTTCATTATTCAATGAAAGCGAGCTAATTCCACAGGCCAAGAGTGGGACGAGCCAAGGCGCTCAATCAGCAGACCGCCTCCGAGACCGAGCCAGAGGGATGAGGGGGGGGGGGTTGTCGCTAAAATGAAAGGCAAAAGGAGATCGAGCTCTGGAAAAGAGGAAGGGGCAAAGCACACAAACGAATGTGTAATGGTCACGGGATGGCAGAATTATTCTGGAACTTTTTAGCTGGCTGCTAAAAGGATGGTGGGAAAGACAAAACAGGAAGGGGGTGTGTGGGTATATACGGTGATACAGTGGGTATTGAGAAGCAAGAAGGGGTCGAGGGACACGTTTGAAACTTGAACATTAAGATTTCACTGTAGGAGCCAAAGTCCCAGATGGCTCGCTGATGGCAGGCAGTGATGCAAGCGCTTGAGCCGGGCTCATTGTGAATTCCCTTTGAGACCGAGTCCGGCGCAGCCGCCTCTTTTCACTCCAGCTGACTCATGGAGCCTGGACACACGACAAGTGCCCTCTGTGAAAGAATTTCGAGTCTGAATCATAGACCATCCTATTTATTCATACTCTCCTTATGAATAAATAGATCTTTCCGCTGCAACTTTGTGCTTCGACTCTAATAACCATGGCTTGTTATTGCTGACCCGGTCACCTTTTGAGACCTTCGGGGAACTCAGAAGACAAAGCCAAAAGGTGCTGGAGCTCAGCAAACAAAAATACTAAAAGTGAGGGAGGATCAAAAAATAAATAAATAAATAAATAAATAAATAAAAATACCCAAACCAAAAGAGGATATCGAAGTCAAGATTTCCTTTTGGCTGAAGTTTGTAAACCTGGTCTCTCTCTTCTCATCATAGACCAAGTTGCATTGAGAACCCCGAGCATACCGCACTGTTCCACTAACAAGGACACGGAGGTGATTACCGGTCACTTGGTCTAACTATGACTGTATAATTAGCCTTTGATTTAAACAGAATTCCGCTTGGGGGGGCTTTTAAGAGATTTTCATAAATCTTAAATCTAGATAAATAATAAAACAGTGTAACAGGTCTGCCTTAAACTTAATACTCTGTGAATAATTAGCCTAATAGCTCAGTTGGAACAGTACAGACCTCCGACAATCTATTCAATAAGGAGCACATTATCGCATAATAGGTCTATAAACATTCAAATCTAATTAGTCAATTAAGAGAGCAGGACCCTCGTTTATCAAGATTGCGTAGAAGATTTGTTTAGAATTGTCATAAAATTGGGATTCATCAAATGTGCATAGCTCGTACGTACATAAAAGGAATGAATAATAAATCAATTAATAAATTCTAATTGTTTGTAGCCATAGTGTATGTGCATGTATGGTATACATCCCCTTAAAGGGTTTCAGAAAATAGCATTTTGAAAGTGGATGAATGCACAAAGTAGAGAAACTTTTGGGTCAATGAAGTGGAGAGTCACCAAGCTGTGCTGTTTAATATCTTTATATTTTTTTTATGTTTAATATGAACAAATTGGCTTCACAAATCAGCTGCATGCTTACAGAATGAAAACTATTACAATTAACGTTACTTTAAATTTGAACTAACCACAATGATGTTGATGTAAAAACCAGCGATTGCGTGGTCCAGTGCCACGTGCCTGTTACGCATCAGTGTAGGAGAACCGGATCCGAAAAATTATGGACATTAAGCACCAATGGCTGCAGGGATTGCTATGGCGACCGGAAATAAATCTGCATGTACGAATTTAATTCGATTCTGATGCTACCGGTACAGGAGTAAAAACTCCTTGATTGAGACGTATTCATAGGTGTAATTTCCGGGGGGGAGGGGAATTTCTAAAAGATGTTTAATACCTTTGACCATTTCTTTCCCATGGCTGCATGCCCCAAGTCCACCATAGAAGGTCCTGTTCAACCCCTCCAATGTTCAACCCAAAGTTACGGCATTGGACGCATTTACTTTATAATGCCTAAAGCAATTATATATATTTTTTTAATAAAATTTTTAATAGGCAGCATAAATTGTCAAAACAGTCCGTTCAGCTGTCGTGTTACTGTGATTGCTTAGTGACTTAGATTTTTGTTTTGCGGCTACGGTGATAACGAAGATTTACTTTTGCTCGCTGCAGCCGTTCATACAGCCGTTGATGCTTAAAGTCCCTATCATGGCCATCCAACACAGCGGTCATATTCCAATTATAGTTGGGAAATACCAGCTATAATCACCAATTTCTCTCTAAAAATGTGCCTCTAGTCAAAAGTCCTATGGACATGCACAGGTATCTCACATGTGCCTCTCAACTCCCTCTTGAACATAGGTGCAAACTAATGACTCTAATTAGTTTTTGTTGTGGTTTGCCTAAAAAACACGCTCTCTAAGCGACATCTTCCATTAAAGTAAGATAAGCCGTGCTTGCGTTCATTACCACACCAACAGGTAGACTTTCTCAAGGTTTGAGCTCAACTACAAACACATGTGTTCAACAATAATTACATTTAAGCAAAAAGCAGCAATGACTTTTGAAGATAATTTGATTAATTATCAGGTCCAGACCTATGATTAAACAATCATTTAAAAAAATAAATAAAAATAAAATGCTTTTTGAACGCTAGGTCCTTTGCGTACACATGGTCAAAACTATACATAAATATATTCAAAAACTTTCGTTTATGATAAATCTCGTGCACACAGTTCACACCACGGAGTTATGTGTACTGTGGTGGAAATCCTGAAATATCCAAAAAGAGGCAGAATAACTTCAGAGTGACTCAATCAATGGTTTATTGATTACGGCCAGGGAGACAGAACGTACTACCAGATATTACCTCAGTTCTTCTCCCAAGTTCTCAACAAATACATCAATCTTTATACAATTCAACATAGGGAATTCTATTGGTTATTTTCAAACAAAGAAATCACATTCTTTTGGCTCGTGATTAGGTCATGGGAGATCATATCACGAAGTCTGCCTAGTAATAGTCAAATTAAATGCAAAAAACGTATTATTGTCCAAAGATGTTGATTGTCGCTGAGATCTCCCTGTCGTAAGATGTCCCCTCATGGCCATACAAGAGCAAAAAAACATGTTTTTACCATCTCTATGCTAAAACAAACTTAATCAAAATACGATCAAGAGTTATTAAAAGCGTCAATATGTTTTTCAAAAAACTCAGGTCTCGCAGATCTCCGACCTGCGTCCAAGACCTTGTGTGTGTGCATGACAGCAGTTACTGATACAAAACATGTTTTTCGACCTTTGAGCCACACACACACACACTAATTTTCCATTCTCACCAAGCTTAATTCTAAGCAAATTCAGTATACAATGATTAATTAAATCACACATAAATTATTAAATGTTCACATTAAACAAAGAATAAAAGATTGCTACCATAGTATGCACTGTTGGTAAACGAGGGCCCTGGTCTTTCAGTCATAAATGGCTGGCTATATAGTTGCTATATTTGCTATAAAGAACCTGATGGTCTGATTAAAAAGATACTTGTGGATTTAATTATATGTCAATTAAAAATAGCTTATCTTGTACTTTTATACGAGAAGCTGAAAGCACCTTTTACACTGTCAATGGGATCTGTTCAGTTTTTTTAGACGTGTAAATAGGGAGCCTGAAAGTGTCGGTGTCATGGACTATCCGCCTGGCATGGCTGTTGCCATGACAACGAGCGCCATTTGCTTATGTGTTTGTGTGGTTTCGTTTTGTGCACGTCCCTGTCATAGTTGTAATTGTTCCCAGCTGGTCCCTGTTAGCCCCTTATTGGTTTGTATACTTAAGCCCCTGTGCTTCTGTCACCGTTGCTTGGTTTTTTTTAACTGTGGATCGTGTTGTGTGTGTAGCGTAATGTACCGATTCAACACGATTGCGTCCTGCCGTTCATTCAACACAACCGATCGTGACAATAGGAACGAGTGCATGGTCTTCCGTTAGACAGAATTTATTCAGATATATAGTAGGGCACTGAATGCTAAAAAACAAGCTTGTGGACATAAGTGATAAACTCAAGGGAAAATCTTCTCATCCTTTCAATGATAGGAGTTCCTGTTCTCACCTGGACCCTCACCTGCCTGCATTTGTGTGACCTGTTGAATATACCAAAAATATATTTATCACTTTGCCACATAATTGTATGCATTAGTCACGTAATGCTAGAAGCATGAATATTTATAACTAGGCTTGTAAAGATTTACCGATTCGGATTTGTGTACAACTCTCAGTATTTATGGTATGATGGTACAACTATACCGATTCAGAACAGCTTGTGTGAGACCAATGTTGGGAGCCGATCACAACTAAATTAATACCACCATCTTGTATTGCATCGAAACAGTACTAAACCATATCATATTGAATTTCTGTCTGCTTTAAATAGATCTTTCATACATTGAATTGTTGATCACGTATAAAGATGTGCATCACATCATCTCGGAAGGAGATACCCTGTTTGTAACTCTTAAGAAAATGGTACACCTAGAACTTTCATATAAATCTCACAACACAATTTTACTTAAATAAACCTAATAATTCACTTAATTTGAATCTAAACAATGTAAAAACCTATTATAGGCAGAGGTGGCAGAAGTACACGATTTCCTTACTGAAGTAAAAGTGCAAATACTCATCTGAAACAAACTTTAAAATTTACTTAAAAGTATAAAAGTGAAGGAAAGAGCCACAAATGAGAAGGAACTAAAGCTAACCATCGACAGCTACATCCCTAATCTCTCAAATGTTACATTGCATGATAATAATAGAGTACAAACTAACACTCATGCTAATAGCTAGCAGTCCTGATACAAACTGGCTACATAAATATGACCTGTTACTAACAGATAGATATTTGTAGTGATAGATATCAGGTAAAATGCCTCTGCGTGTACTTATTTAGATTTGAGGAAGAATTCATGAACGCTAAGTGCATGTACGTGTACAAACAGCCAATCGCACGTGAAATGTAGAAATGTACAAATAAATACATGACATCCTTCACCCCCATGTTCTTGTTGTCACATCTATTAGAGTTTAGATTTGTTAGAAATTTTTTAATCAACTGCTTAAAGCCGTCTGATGCACAAAAAAGTCACCTTATGACTTTTAAAAAAATCTGTAGATTATGGAGTAACTGGTCTGTTTCGAAATGCAGTGAGTAGAAAGTACAGATTTTTCTTTTTAAATGTAGTGAGTAAAAATCTAAAGTCTTAAGTGAAATATATATATATATATATATTTTAAATGTTTTTAAAAAAAAGGCAGATACTTGAAAACTGTACTTAAGTGTACTTTGTTACTTCCCAGCACTGATTATATGTACATGAGAACTACACTTAGCCCCTGATCACTAAATAAAAGGGAGGATTTAATGATTCTCTTATTAAACAGAGTAATGTTAATAGTTTAGTACATACATTTACAGTGTTTCACCCATCCAAGTTTCCCCAGAGAAAAATAGCCAGAGCAGACACTGTCATGTCGTGTCCCCACACTAATGATCAACAATGCCGTTTTCTACTTATTCCACTAACTGGGTCGAACCACAAAATGTGCTTTCATTATGGCGCTTGTAACAGAGATTAGTAATCTACGCCCCATAAGCTACAACAGCCTCTAATTATTTTTAGAGCTGACTGGGTGACTTTTTAATTGCTGTGCTGAGGTCCACATTTGGTCTCGCTGTCCAGATTCACACTGTGAGCTGGGATAAGGACAAAACTTGGTGGAAGTTAACACCTCATTTCTGATTTTGGATCAGGCTTTCTGATCGATCATGACATTTAAAATATATAGTATATAAAAACCTTCATGTAGGGTTACCATATGTCCTATTTTGGCTGTTTTATATAGATGTTACTTACATTGGAATCAAATGAAAAACCAACATCTGGGATTACACCTGTAGCTTTTGGTTTTACAGTATAGCCGTCAAGCTCTAGGATGAAATCAGCAGCCTTATTTGCTATTTATCAGAATTTAGAAGAATAAAGTTACTATTCATCCAAGCCTTTGTCTATAATACAGAATTCCATTATATATACACACTACCAGCCAAAAGTCTGTACACCCTGCTCATAGAAGGGTTGTCTTCATTTTCTACTATTTTGGAATAATAATGTAGACATTAACACTATGAAATAACACATCTGGAATTATGCAGTGAGCAAGAAAAGTGTTCAACAAATCCAAAACTAGT
>JAOUQW010000031.1:1124205-1136122 GCA_028565825.1 Olivaichthys viedmensis | reverse complement strand
GCTTCACCCAGGAGCCTTTTCTTAAACTTCCCTAATAGACCGAGTCACTTGTTGTTCTGCTTCTCCTAACGCTCTAAATCATTAACTACTGGTTTGAGGAAAGCTGTTTAATTTTAAGTAAAAACTTCATTTAGATTCAGAAATAAATGTAAACATGGGCGTTAACTTCACTATTTACATTTGTCTTGGAAACAAATTTCAACCATAAGCTTTTATCAAAATGTCTTGAAGACAATGAAAAATATAGATTCCCTCCAGTGTCCAAACTTTTCACTGGTAGTGTAGTTGTGCTGCTGAATCTGGCCAAACTGAAAAGTATAATTGTGTCTCATCAGCATTTAAGTGAAAGCCAAAAGTATGTTTGCAAATTATCCATCCAAGGAGATGGATATAAAAGGAGAACAATAGAGGGCCTAAAACGGAGCTTTGTGGGACACCATATTGCACTTTTGTAGGCTGAAAAGTCTCCATTAATGCTAACAGATTGGTTACAGTTTGTCAAGTAAGATTTAAACCAACCATGTTTTCAAGCCTGTCCATATCCATATCATGGTCAATAGTGTCAAATGCTGCACTTAAGTCCAACAGAACCAAAACGAAGAAACAGATCCACAATCTGAGGCAAGCAGAAGGTCATTGGCCACTTCTGTTTCTGTACTATGATGCTTCTGGAAACCGGACTAAAATACATCATGTTTGTTGTTCCTTCTTATAAAAGGGCAACAACTTTCTCCAAAATTATCAGAGAATGAGGAAGTGCTCAAATTTAAAAATTAGAATTAAATAAGATTTTTTTCCTTTTTAAATGGAAAATAGGTGACTTAAGCATTGTGTTAACAAATTTGATCCAAATACTAAATGAGTGGTATAACTCACCAAAAAATGAAAAAAGATACTAAAAAGGAAAATTTAAAAAAATACAAAAGGTAAAAATGCACATATTTTAATCCTACTTGCCCATCGGCAAGCGGAACATTCTGCAATAAAATGTTCCTAATGACCAAAAGTTACGGCGCTACGGACTATGCCTCCTCATATCATCCACGTTTACAGCATTTACTGCGTATTTGTACCGAATTCCACTTCTCCACGGGTAATTTAAGCAAGCCAGGCATTAGGGCACAGCCTAAAAATAGAGGCCGGATAAAGACAGGGAAACACTGATACGCCTGGCTGTTCACTTCCACTCCATTACAATGCTGAAATACTGCTTTCTGCTTTCCTAGACCTCAGCACGCATCAAAGACCTAAAGCAATTATTAGCTTTTAAAAGCACTGCATTTAGGCTCCTTGTGGTACGATATGTGGTCGTTTAAAAGGAAAAACAGCCGTTTGTGGTTTCTGCAAGAGGAAGGGCCACATTAGTTTTGCTGTCACTCGGTGGCAAAGCTGAAAACCATCCCACTGAAAGTACCGCACAAAATGGAAGGTGACCCACTTTTATTACTGTCAGGAATAACGGAGAAAATAGCAAAGACAGCCGGAGACAAAACACTTTGTGAAAGAAAGCAGAGAACAATGGACACTCATATATCTGGATCTATGGGTAGATAGTGAGATATTGATTTTCTTTGGGCATAAAGTTTCAAACTGGATGTAGGTCTTCTTTCTTTAAAATCTATAAAAGCCAGCATGATCTTATGAAAGCATTATATTGACACGTTTATATAATCATGTGCTACTTTTGGATCATACCCCTAGAAAAGTAGGGTAAATCCTGAAATCTAGGGTTCTTTGGCTTGTACCACTGGGGGAACCCTTAAAAAAGGTTCTATGTAGACAACATAAGGTTTGCTACACATACACTGAAGGGAGGAGCTGTATTTAATTGGATTTTGAGTTTAAAACAGCTTCAGCTAACTTCCACCAAAATCACTGACTTTACCTTTAACTACTTTTATGCAAATATGCTACAACAAGATGATGGGATCAAAAAAGAGTACCAGCCAAACATCCACAATCATGAGCTTCAGTCATGAACATCTAAAACTGCATACTATTGTTCTAAATGTATCAAAATAGTTAAAAAGTACACCATCTGCAATGGTACATTCTTAGCAAAAGGGGTTTTTCAAGGGTTCTTTGGATAGTTAAGGGTTCTTAGCTTCCTACAAGGGTTCTTACACAAAACCCTTTCTGATATGAAAAACCCTACAACAGAGTGTTTCCCTAAAACCCTTAAGAATTCCCCTCGAGGACAACTGAAGAACTCTTCAGGGTTCTTGATTTGACCTTCCCTAGTGGTGTTAGCTAGCTAGGTAAGCATTTAGCAGCCATGATGAAACTTTTTTGGTTAGCATGACAAATGGCTATGTCTAAAACCACCATACTGGTATACTATACACTCTTAGGTTTCATCTAGCACCCTAAGGGGTTCTTCAGTTTGTCCCACTGGGAAAATGTTTAATGTAGAGCCCTACAACAGAGGATTTCACTTTCAAAAAAGGTTCCCAAGATCCCCTTCAGCCTCTTTAGAAAGCTAGAACCCTTAGCCATCCGAAAAACCCTTGAGGAACCCTTTTTTCTAAGAGTGTATAGTAAGCCACCATAGGCCACCAATTACTATCAGTCAAGTATTTTGATATGCTATTTAGTACATTACCATGAGATTTGGGACGTAACCATGGAGAGACTGGAAGGCATCATCATTTAACTTTTTCACCCATACACTCTAGAACCTCAAAGAGTTTGTTGGTATGTCCATCTAGGGAAACAGATTTTCCCGATCAGAGAAAGTTTCAAGCAGAACCATTGTAGAAAGCTAAGAACACTTAACTATCCAAAGAACCGTTTGAGGAACCCTTGTTTCTTCGAGTTTATTGGTAACCTGATAATGGATGATCCAAAAAAATCTTCCTTATAGAAGAATAGTTACTCATCATCCACTCTATTGGTAGCGTAGATGATAAAAATCATATCCAAATTGTCCACACACCAATAAAAATATGGATCCCCGCAACAGCACTTTCATGCACTTTGCGAAGAAGCCCTATTTTTTGTATTTATCTTCATACTCCATCTGTGGGCCAGCAAGACATTTCTGAGGGCCATAAATAAGAATTGTGGGCCAAACAAGCGTCGGGCCTTTTCATTTCCTCCCTTATCAGCACTTGCTAGTATTTCATGTCGGCGAGGCTTTGGGCTTCTGCTGTCTCTACAGCAGCCAGCGTTTCAGTCACGAACTGGACGACCTTGAGGCAACAAAGCCCTGACAGCAGAGGTGCAGCCTGAGGCCTGGATGATTCCTGCCTCCCTCCTCTTTCCCCCTGGCAGCTCAGGAGGAGAGAAACGAGGGGGGAAGAAGGGGGCGATTGATGGCTCTGATCCTCTCAGTGTTTGGTGCAGGATCTCTGATATTCCCTTAAACAGATAACGCTGCTGGTGTGCTGCAGGAGCAGTTTCTGCCCCAACCCCAGAGTAGAGGCAGGGTTCATCAGAGCGAGCAACCTAGAGCAAGAGAGAGAACAATCTTAACGCTGTAAATATGAGGCAGGACCAGGTGTGCTAGTGGTAGAGCTGTGTGATGCAACTGCACAAACACTTTTTCTTCTTTTTCTTTCTTTTCCTTTTAATTTGTCTGTCATACAGGGCACGCTCTGGTAAATGCCATATCATAAAATTAATTAATTCTTTAATCCTGGCTTATTATAGGATAGCGAACTAATGATAGCTAGCAAGTTGTATATGCTGAGTGACTGGTCTCGATATGTTAGCTAGCTACATTTAACAACTTCTGGTAAGATATAAATAGAAATATTACTGTTAAAGGAATACTTCAGCATTTCAAAAACAAATAGTTCAGAATGAAAAAACTGTTTACTCCAAACTCACTTATAATGAGAGTCTAAGGGCAGTTGTTGCATTCCATCAATAAAGGTTTATGCAAAACAGGTATTTTTGTAAAACGCTTTCCTGATTTCCTCAGTCAAAGGTGTAGATGAAGCTCTAGATCTGTGTACTTCATCCTTTCACGTTTGGGACTACTGTTTTAGAGGGAAGAATTTGCAGCTATACCAAAATTACCAGCGTAGTTGTGTGGCTCTGATAGCACATGGATAAATTCGGAGAAGTCTAAAGCAACCGGAACTACTTTTTACTGTATTGCTCCAGTGTTGGAAAGTTGAATAAAACTTGTGAAAATTCATATGATAGTCACACATACGCTACAGATGCGGCAGATAGAGATTAGGTTGAAACATGCTGGAGTATTTCTTTGATTAGTCAGAATACCGGTTCTGCCTGCCATGTTTTTTTTTATAAACCTTCATGGGGCACTAACAGGATAATTAAAATTAAGGAAATTACCTTTGATTAATAGGACACACCCTCGTCTGTCTTCTAATTTGGACAAAAATAAAGCAACTTAGAAGACAGCTACCTTCTGGATAGTACCTACTTTACACAAATGCTGCTAAAATGCAGACTAACATGAAGCTTCCTCTCCAAGGGAGTAGTGATGACATTTTAGTGATGACATTTTAGAACATGTTGTTTTAAACCACTTCATTCGTATGAAATCAAACAAAATCCAGCCACAATGCTCTTGCTTGTTCAAATTCTTTCAATCTTTTAATGAGATTAACAGGTTTGTATTTATACTTGCATACATAACGCATTACACGGGCATGTAGAACATTGTTCGGTCTGAACACACCAAGTTAGAGACTGGAATAGCGGTTGCAGCCACAGTCTTCTCCAGCACTGCATAAATAATGATGATGACCTTCCTCCAGAACGGTCTAATTTGCATTGCAGCTCTCCATCACAGTCCTGTCAAAAACTCGAACTAATTCACAATCTGGTATTATCACTTCTGTTCCTGCTAGATGACGCTCGTTCAGCTCTCAGATGCTCACACTGCGAGCTGAGATATTTTTATATGAGCAGTGAAATGTAGCGTGAGAGTGGGACAAACGACCACATGGACGTACGGCCTTAAGGCCAAAACCACAGATTTTTTAAACACTGGAGGAGAAATCCAATCTTTTCATGGGATTAAACTGTATTACCTATTTTAGGTGATTTTAATAATTCAGAGTCATTTTTACCTGACATTATTCATTTGACATACATAATAAAAAAGCAGGACAAATTCATTTGGCCAAATTCAAACAATCTTGCATCATTAAACAGTCTACCTGCAACTTTACATAACAATTTTTTGTTTAGTATTAAAGACTGTCTACCTTTTAAACACTGGTGTGCTCACTTTGCCCCAGTGTGGGGGTGTCTCGAGTACAAGTCCAAGACATTGATGGCAAAGTTGAGTTGCAAGACTGTTTATTTTTCAAATATGAAATCATCAAATGAAAAAAAGTTTCGTTCTGTAATGCCTTTAGATTAAAAATGTGAAAAAAATCCATTCCTTTTGCATTTTTCTTTTGCACACATTTGTCTATAAGAATTGGCATAACTGAAACATTTGTGCTGAATCAGAGAACAAATATCCCTTAATGATACATTTACAGTCCAAACATATACAAATACATGTAGAGATTTGAGTTAAATCAAGGTAGAAGATTGAAGGAAAAGAAAAATACCTGATAACCTCTAACCTTTGCTAACAAGCAGATTATATAACGCATCATACCTAACCTGGAGGTATAATATATCAAAGACAGTCAAACTCAATATTTTATGCATCTTGATGAAGCTTAATATACTGGAATGACATGAAATATATTTTAAACTGAGCTAAAGAGCTGAAGATTCCACAATAAATTATGTATCATGGCTAGTCTGTATTTAGGTATCGATTTCAAATAGTATATAATAAGAACATAATACATTACAAAAACTGATTATACTTTAAAGTAGCAAAAGCCATAATGACAGAATTCTCCCTTATTTAAAAGTAAGTAGGTTTCAAACTGGGTGCTTATAAAACTAATTAGTGTAAAATATAGAATAACGATTTCTGAATCAGCTTCATAATATAATGAGTTGTTGTAAAAAGGACATATATTTATTTTTAAAAAGGAAAAAAAGAAAAGCTGTTGTGTTTTAATAGCTTTGAATCTTCTAGAACCACATTTTAACCTAAATACATCAGAACCACGTTTAAGCAGGCACCCAGAGTTCTCCCTCAGTTTGACAGCGGAAGTTTCAGAGTGACGAAAATACCTGAGCCGTGGTGACAGTCCAGACACGTCCTCCTGGAGACACAGTTTCCATGGCAGAGAGACGAGAAAGGTGAGCTCTCTGGAGAAGATGTTCTCTGGCCTGACCGCACTGTCTGGCAATCTGCCCGATGGAGGAAAGAAAATGATCACATTGCCTTTTTTTCGCCGATCAAAACCTCTGAGAAGCCATTAGCAGCGGTTACTTTCGAACATATTTGTGTGGCTGCAGGATCAAGACCCAAAAGGACTACTGATGTTTTCATTATTAAAAGTAGGCATGTGCTGGTGCAATACTGAGTATTGTATTGTACTGGTATTGGCATAACAACTGTCACGATTCAATTACAAAGGTTATGGTTAGGATCGGGGGCAGGGTTAGTGTTTATACCTTTTCTAATGACTTAATTTGTATGAAATCTAACAAAATTTGATCATTCGAATTCATGAGATCAGGTTGGCTGCAGATATTTTCTTGGGAACATCGGAGTAAACACCAGCAACTTGATTATGATAAAATCGACTGATGGAGAAATGGCAGCATTACGGCAGGCCGAATCTCCTGTGGCGTGAGTCTTTACCCTGCGTTCACACCAGCAGCGACGCAACAAAGAGGCAGGAAGTCATTCATTTTCAACCAGTGACAGGAGGCGGAGCAACCCTTGGCAATGCAAAGTGGACGGGGCCAGGGACACTTTGCTCAACTTAATGCAAATTAAGTTAAGTAAATGTAGTGTCTTAACACGCGCCTCTGCTGACAACATTATAGCACCGCCTTGTCACCTACGTTACTCATGAAATCTGATTACAGGTGATCACCGAAGATGCATTCGAGATGCATTAAAATGCCAGGTGTGAATCCCATGTCTGCTTGTGATCAGATTACCCAAGACGGAGGTTAATAACAGGTCTGAACGGGGTTAATTTGTATTTAAGCATGCCACCGTGACGCCCGTGTTTCGCATAACTTTGCAACAGAAGCTCTCAAAAAGATGGCCTGGTTGTTGTGAGGATGTCGTTAACAGATCAGTATCTGGTTGTATAATAATCATAATCTTTATTTATATAGTAATTTTCATTTTGAGTTCAAAATCTGAAAGTGTTTTACAGATAAAAGATCAGAAAGTCAAAACAAAGTATTTATGGAAAGGGATATTAAAGAACCAATGTACAATCATGAATTGACTACAACTATAGTGTTAGTGCTATAAATCATGACTGAGGCAAATCTGCGTAACACCTGCATAACAGTGGAAGCTACGACCGTGTTGCCGAATGATCTGGCCAAGGGGAAGCATTAATATTGTGAAAACGAGTGGACCAAGGACTGAGCCTTAAGAGACACCTAGTGTGACGGGGCAGTAGAGGATTTATGTTTACCAATGGTTATAAAGTGGTGTCTATCAGAAAGATAAGATGTAAACCAAAAATGAGCCATGACAGAAATACCGATAAAGGAAAGACAGGAGAGCAATATGGCATGATTTACCATATAAGTGTAATGGTAAACAATTCTTTAATTATTTAGGTATTTGTTTTTCTTGCAAAGCGATAACACTGTCATAAAAATCATTTCCTGAATGTTCACATAGTTTCAGAGATTGGTCTACTTGTCATTTATAACTTCTGCCCAAATGATTTTCCAGCTTTTTATCAGGCAATTCAGTCAAATCCACTGGCTCACTCACTCGGCCTGCTTAGCAGTCAAAGTGCTGATAAATAGATAGAGATCAGTCCTTCTCAGCTACCAAGCCATCCATCTTTTAAAAGTGCCATGCATCACTCTAAAGTAGCATGCAAAGCTTTGATGACCTTCACTAGCTGGTACTATAAAACGCCTCGCTCTGTCAGGCTGAAATTTACGACACGTCCAAAAGGACGTAGACAAAACAGCTGGGTAGTTTGTAAGGCGCTGTTGTATGACGTGACTGCCTCTGGGAAGGCATAAAACTGGGCAGGAAAAAACGTCTAGAAATCGCCCGACCTCTCTGGACTCAGCTGAGATCACAACAGTATCAAAAAGCATGGCAAAGCGTCAGGGAGAAAAGCACTGAAAATACCTCATGTGTATAAAATGCACTCAAATGTCATTTCCTGGAACATTTTTATGGATAGAGCAAGTGGAATACAAACATTCTAAATTAGCTTTACTGATAGCTATTACTGACAAAACATTGACTTACTTTCTAGCAAAGAATTCTGATCCGAATTTATATTAAAGCCACAGTCAGACTTAGCAACGCTGATGCTGGCTGAACTTGTAGAATTAGCTAGTTATGCAACTGTTCGGTCGGATAAAAAGTCAGCCCAAAAGGGCTTTTGTAAGCTACATCTATCTAGTTATGTAGCTAACATGGCTAGGGATTCTAAATAAGCATGTTTTCTAGGTAACAACGAAGCTACCATAACTGTATATCACAAGTAGGCCTGGATAGAATACAATGACATGTTTATTCTTGTCTTCCTTTCTGCTCAGTCGTTTTCCTTTCTTTTCATGCTGCACTATTTTTTTTCTTTTCTGGCAGTTTTGTCTGCTGTTTGACAAAATTGAATACACTAGTACAGAATAGTAAATTCTTGATTTTAATAGTTTTTGTTATAATGCATTGCTTATTGTCCAGTAACCTTGTTGAAAAAATATTTTTGGATAAGGTTTTTTTACTTTCTTAGAATAAATATAGGCCTACTTAATAAATGTAAAGGTTAGATTTCTCTCATATTTTCAGTGTGAGATTAAACTAATTAACCACAAATGAATTTTTCAGAACTTTTTTTTTTTTTTAACCTATCAAGGGTAAACAAGGGTGCCAATAATTCTGGAGCTGACTGTATGTGTGTATTTCAGAACTAGTTATCTGTCTTGCATTTTTTTCACAGTCTAAAGGGTAATCAGAAATGTTATTTACTTATATCTTTAGTGTTGACATAAATGACTGTGTAGGTGCATACACTACTGTTATGCTTAAAGTGGCATGAAGTAAAAATTTTTTTTTTAAATTTTAATTATTAAATCGTCAATCTCAATTATGTGTATAAGCATTAATTATTAGACAAAATTTCATAATCATGACAAGTCTACATATCAACATCAACACCAATAACTTTCGTTATAATGAAATCCCGCTAACAATAGTTAATCCAGCTAGCCATGAATTACGGTATAGTAAAACCTTAATTTAATTTAATTAACTTAATTAAGTACTAGATTTCTGTAAGCTGAAGCATAGCTGGGCATGGAGCAATACTATTTATTTTGTGTTCTTTTTTTATGCTATCAATAAATTTGATCAATAACTATGATATATCATATAGGTTTTATTAATAACGCATTACGATTTAAAAAAAAAAGAAAAGGAAATACACTTTGTTAACTGTGATCGTGGTTCGATAGCATCATTCGCTTCTTTCCTCGACTTGTTTCTGAGATATACCTGAGATTATTTAGGTGTTTATTGTGTATGTGTCCTTGCGGCTCATGTTGTGTTTACAGGCCTTCCAGAATAACTGGCAGAATATCGGATTCAGAATACTCCCTGGATTTGTACTCGGCCCTAAACTTGGCTCACAGCAACTTTATTCAGCAGAACTTTTCACTGACTTTGATTGTGTTGATGTTTCGTCGAACACTTTCTAACTTATCACTGTCACCTTAGAGACAGGAAACTGGAGGCAGATACACATGCCGTTTTATTCGGGACTAAACATAAACTTCAAACTGAACACAGATATAACGCAGACAGGTTCTCTAAACACCACATTTAACGGTCGAAACAAACGAATGACCAACAATCAGGACTGAAACACAGGGGCTTAAATACATAGACTAATCAGGGAAAACAAACGGGCACACTTCACATGACAAGACAGGGCGGAGCTAGACAGACAACACAACATTAACACATGGCGCTCGTCGTCATGTCGACTATGCGGAGGGGGAGGCTGTGACAATCAGAACTACAACGGAGATTCTACATTTGCCCATGTGGGGCTGGTTACACTAGCGGTGTGTGAATTAGTGCTAAGCTTAGGTATAGCGATATTGACTATCGTTACAACCACAAACATATTTACAATGTTACCTGATGCATGAACTCATTTTTTTTCCCCAAAAGCCAACGAATAGCCCAAGAATAATGTTAAAGATACGATCTGAGAGCGATTTGATTGTATTATTGAAAAATTTGAACCTCATGTTCTGTGTGACCTTATAATTAGTGATGTCCGACTCGTGAACTGATTCTTTTTAATGAATCGGTCGAACCGGTTCACTAGTCCATTGAACTTTGTGTGGAGTCATGTTGGTGTTATTGGTTTAAGAATTCTAGTACAATTCTGGCAATCTACCAATTTAACCTTATACTTTTTTTGTTGTTGTTGTTTATCACAAGAGCTGGCGTCTTAAATTCATGAACATGGATTAAAAAGAGAAAGCTCGTTGTGCTTGATAAAGATGCACAGCGAAAATGGTGAGGATGTACTTTTAAGTATTGGGTGTTGTTTAGCTAGATTGTTTAAAGAAATGCCAAGGAAAACCATTAACAAATCCTTTAAAAAACGGCAGGTACAAACTGTGACTGCAAGGAAACCTGTGCCTAAATAGGCTACTGTATGAGCTTACATGCACATACATAAGCTAGAATTTGGTGTAGCGCAATTTGGAGGTTTTGTATGTTCAATTCATTGAAATGGACGGTTTGGAAGAACCGGCTCGGTAAATTTAATTGAAAACATTGAACTAAACCAGTGGTTCTCAACCCTTTTATCAACTGAGCCGTAACTGTGGCCAAAAGCATGTCTCGCAGGTCGCATACAAAAATCACTGCTTTATCTGTGTTATTTCTTCATCCAGGGTTCCTTTAATCCAACATAGGATCATGTCTGAAAATCTGGTGGCATCCCCATGTAGTAGGAAATCAGATGGGGGGAAAAAACCTTTTCACAGCACTCTAAGCTGTAGCATGTTAAACTACAGCACACCAAGCTAAAGCAGGTCACTGAACCTGTAATGCCTCACACTGCTTTGAAACAAAGAGGAATTTTGGCTTACGTGGTGAAAAACAGTCATGCAAAATTCTGACTTTGATAACTGTGCGTTCGGTAGGAAGATGCATCGGTCAGCCGAATAAAACCACAGGTAAAATTAGTCTCTGTGATGTGATCCTCCCCATTGTCTTCACAACACCTATAAATTCAGAGCAACACTTATGCGGTAAACACAGGTCTGAAAAAGAAACAGATGACAATTATCTCAAAATATAAATATCTCTTGACCTTAAATATCTGACAACCTCAACACAATCTAGAGTTCCTTGGCTTCAGCGGTTTTCTCTTATCAAACCTCAGGGGCTCTACAAGAAAAAATATTCCCATGAAGAAAAATTGTAAATCCTGCGTTCACGTTAAGGTGACAAGTCACTGATAAGAATTGGTAATAGCCAAAAATCACTTCAGTGTGTTACTGCGTTAGCATTGTTCCTATTTCTGTTGCTTTAAACAAAATCCTTTTTACGAATAGTTTCATATTAAACATTGTCTATCCAATATCTATCTGCCTATCTGCACTCCCACAAAATTTGCTAGCTACTCCTGGCTGTTGTCGTTTTTGTGTATATTCTGAGCCAAGCTCCGTTGAAAAGTGAAACCAGAGATATACAGTACTGTGCAAAGGACTCAGGCACCCAAAAAATGTAATGTTGCAGAGAAATGTTTGTGCATCATTATAGAAAGTGAGATATTCAGCACTAGAGCACTTTTTAGATAAAAACAGAATCAAGGCTGTTCTGGGATTTTACCTGCAG
>JAOUQW010000031.1:1094823-1120521 GCA_028565825.1 Olivaichthys viedmensis | reverse complement strand
CATACACACACACACACCCTCTCTCACACACATACATACACCCTCTCTCACACACACTCTCTCTCTCTCTCTCTCTCTCACACACACGAATATCATGATAGTTCTCTAACTTTGTATCATGGTTTACAGTAGTATCACAGTATTGTAGATAAATAATGACTCCAGGTTTTGATCTGTGTCTGTTCTCTTTGGTCGGTGTGTTTAAGTGTAACTGACTCTCGGCTGTGTCTCATTCAGGATTCATCATACACTTGATCACGTCATCACTTCTAGTGCCCTGTGATGTTTGTTTGCTCACAATCGCTCGCTCGCTTCTCCGCTTAGATACGTAGAGAGCACTTATTTTTAAACTGAGTTAGCTCCTGTAGCAATACATAGCTAACTAATGCTAGCTAGCAAGATACAGACTCTGCCTGTTGGGTTGTGATATTTTAGCTAGGTAACCACGGGAACAACTTAATCCCCGGGAGCCTACCTAGGCAGCCTACTTGAATATTGAATGTTGAATATTGCGGTATATCATCTAACCGATTATCGGCACATGACTAATGTGTAGAGTGAGCTAGCTTACGTAACGCCTAGCATTAGTTAGCTGTGCTAGAAACAGCATGAAAGAAGGGAAGAAGGGATGGAAGGACGAATGAAAGGAAGAAGGGGGAAAGGGAAAGAGAAATAATTTAAGAGGAAGTGAAGGAAAAAGAAAGGGTGATAAGGTAAGAGGAAGAGAAAGAAGTGAAGGAGAAATAAAAAACAAGGAAGAAAGTCAGAAAGGAAGAAGAGAAATAAGAAGAAATGAAGGACGGAATGAAAGAAGGAAGAAGCAAAAAGGAAAAAAGACAGAAGAATAAAGAGGACGTGATGAGAACGAATGAAAGGAAGAAGAGGGAAAGAAAAAGAGGAAGAGAAGGTAAAAGAAATTATAAGAAGGAAAGGGGTGATAAGGAAGAGAAAGAAATAAAGGAAGAGAGAAAGAATGATGGAAGAAAGGAAGAAGAGGGGGAAGGAAGAAGGAAAAAAGACATAAGAATAAAGAGTAAGTGATAAGAACAAAAGAAAGAGTGTGTGATTATAATGAGTGTGTGTTGGGAAAGCGCAGTTCCACTGAGTGTGAGGTTAAACGAAGATGCTGATTGGTCGGCTGCTGTAATGCCCATTATGACATCATCATCAGCTGGCAGTCGAAATTTTAAATGTGTTCAACATTCCGTCAGTGTGTTTCAATGGGAAAAGTTTCACACTTTAATCTGAAATAGTTTAAAAAGTAGGAACTTTATAAAACCCAAAGATCTACCGTGCAGCTCTCACTGAAGTTCTCTACAGAACCATAAACACTTCATACTGCACTCAGCCCAGGAAAGAGGAAGAGAAGTTTTAGGAGTAACAGTACCTGCAAGTACAGTAATTATCGTAGTGTACCATCATACCGTGTATGCGCGCGTTGGGCTGCCACAGCTGTATGTGAGTTTTCTGCAGAATAAGGGAAACCTGATCAAAGGTAAAGTGCTCTTTTGTGTAAGTAAGTGTGTGTGTGTGTGTGTGTGTGTGTGAGCAAGCAAGCAAGCATGTGTGGTCTTAATGGATAGATGATGTAGGGTCAGACCCCCCCCCCCAAACAAAATGGCCAACAATCCAATTTCTCCCTGATTCCATCAGACTGTTCCTGATTCATTAGCCTGGGTACACACACACACACACACAGCATGAGCAGTGTGTTCCTGTAGTAGCTGTGTAAAAAAGACTTGTCCGGAAAATATGATGTGTGTGTGTGTGTGTTCCAGCTTCAGATTACGACTGAAAGCAGATTAGAGCTGCTAAAGCTCTGCATGTTTAATTATGCCTGTGTATGTAACACACACGCGCACAACAGTAGGAGAGTTAGAGAAAATCGAACACACACACACTGAGCTCTCTGACCCACTAGAGATTTGTTTCCACATTCTAAACTGTGTGTGTGTGAGTGAGTGCGTGTGCGTGCATGGGTATGTGTGTGCGTGATTCTCCATTCACTGAGGCAACAGATGATGAAGAGGCAATTAAAAGCTCATCAGTCGCGGCCACCAGGCAATTAAAGCATCGTTTGACCCGGGTGATGTGTGTCGTCTGCTAAACGTCTCGATTTACAGCTCTCGCGCACACACGCACAAACGCGCACATACGTGTGGCCGTGACCTTCGTCCTAAATATTGTCTTTTTCGCACACACACACACAAGGCAGAATTTATCTTCCTCTGTTCTTGATCCGCCCCCTGATCAATGACCCCGCCCCCTCACATCCTAACTACACCTCCTGTCTGTATTCACATGTCTTGTTGTGTTGGAATCCCACTCAGTGCGTGTTCATTTTCTTGTGTGTGTGTGTTTGCACTTTTAAACTGTTCCCTCTTTTCTAGTCTCATTGCTCCTCGTTCACTTGTTCCCTAGTTTCCTTCCTCCCTAGTCTTATCGTTCCTACTCACTTCGTTCTTATATTACTTGTTTCAAGTATTTCTTTTGCCTAGTTAACTTGTTTCTTATATTTTTTTGTTCCATAACCCTAGTCCTGGTCCTAGATTTTTGTTCCCTAGTTCCCTGTGAGGTGTGTGTTGTGGCGAATGCATTTGATTCAGCCAAACGCGCTGAATCTTTTTCCATTCTGAAAATCAATATCTAATCTTTTCTCTTAATCCCTGTAAAGGTGTAAAATCTCCTGCACTGTGTGTGTGTATGTGTGTGTGTGTGTGTGTGTGTGTGTGGGGTGTAATCTGACTTTGACACTTAAACATGGCCGACTTACAGCTCGATTCACGCCGATTAGGTTTGTGGAGGAAAGTTTAGATGAGACGCGGCTAAGAGCACCGAACGGCACATTACACTACATCAACAGTTCCTGAATATAAAATATAAAAGCAGTAAAAAAGTAAAATCAGTGTGTTGGTGTTTCAGCCTTTGGCTTTAAAACTGCATTAATTCTCTTAGACACACTGTCGTGCAGTTTTATAAGGAAATCAGCTGGTAGGTTGTTCAAGAAGAACTTGTCACGGTTCTTCTGCAGAACTTTGGCTCTCACTTGCTTCTGTCTCTGCAGGTAAAATCCCAGAAACAGCCTTGATTCTGTTTTTATCTAAACAAGTGCTCTAGTGCTGAATATCTCACTTTCTTTAATGATGGACAAACATTTCTCTGTAGCATTTAAATTTTTGAAAAATCAATGTTTGGAAATCTAAAAATTTGCTCTTTTCCAATGACACACTAATGCAAAAGAAATCAAATAAACATCAAAGACAGAATTTATATTTCAAAAATTAGGGTGCCTAAGACTTTTGCACTGGACTGTACATGAGGCAAACATAAAAAAAATCCATTTGCATTTTGTTTTTGTCAATTAACAACGAGATATTTGGCCATTTAATGAAGCAAAAGCAATATTAACACTTGTTATTATAATCTCTGTCCACACTTCCTGTAGTGAAAGTGTTTTTTTCTATTAATTTTATGTGCAATCACAGATGTGCTGTGTTTATTCACTTATTCACACCCATCTTAGTTTCTAAAACGCATTAGGAATTTTTCTTTCTTATTTATTTCATTCTAAGATCTGGCATTGGTGGAGAAAGAAAACTCACTGCGATGTTATTGTACGTCTTAAAAAGGCAGACATGTCTTTGTCAAACAGCAGGCTGGAGGAAGTTCGTAGATGGGTAGGCTTTAAAATAGAAACATACAAACGTTCTCCTGAGATCTTTTCAGTGCATCTTTATATGATCATTTTAACTAGTTAATTAATATAATAAAAGGTTAAGCAAGGCAGAAATTGGAGTAACCCACACGTTAGTTTTTTAAAAACATTCAGGAATTCCAGAAAACAAATGTTTTTGTTCACTTAGGTAATATTTTATTTGCTCATTTAAATTTTTCAAAACTATTTTTTTTTATATAATAAATTGTGTACTTTGAGGTCAATAAAGAATCATCACAATTGAACATAAAATACTGTAGAAAAAGAATAGCACTGGTAGAATTAAAAAATAAAATAAACGGAGTTAATGCAGTTTTAGCTCGTCGTCGTGACTTTTCCATCTCGCTCGTCCCGAAGGGCAGCCAGGCCGACCGGAGACGGACAGACATACAGACAGGAACACATGACGCACACACATGGGCTGGAATGGTGAAAGATTGGTATGACAGATTATCAGTTAGAACAGATTTTTTGAGAATTATGGGACGCCACTCGCCACTGGGAATCGGTTTAGTCTTTCCACATCTCACCCAAAACATACACACACTTCATGAACAGGGGGTCTGTAACGTGGTTTATCATTTGGCATGACATCTGGATAAAGCCTAAAAGGTGAACCGATGAAAGCTATCATGATCAAATCTTCTAGATATCTAGCAACATTTACTAACATTGAGTTTTCTTTTTTCTCCTTTTTTTGGAACTTTTTATTACTGAAAAAAAAAGAAGAAAAAAAAGGTCGAAGGAGCGGGTATAATTTTTGCGTCTATACAACAGGCTATAAAACACCACTGTCACAGTCCAGAGAGCACATTTAAATGTGGGTGTTGTATAAACATATGTAATAAGATACTTTTGCGTGCATCAAGACTTTCCCGAACGGTCGCTTTTTTTTTGTTTCGCTTTCGCACCACTGTTTTATAACCTCAAGTTTTCCTTCCGGCGGAGAAAGTAAGGCCTCGAGATTGCTTTCGAGATTGCTTTTGGATTCCCCATTCCGACGGGCTTTCAGCTATTCGCACCCTTGCTAGATTTTAACCGGGAGCCTCGTGAGAGTCTGTGGTGGTCTCTGCCGCTTCTGTAAAAGGTGCAAAGAAAAAAAAACACAAGCTTAGCTATAGGTGCTGTTTCCACCTTCTTTACGTTTGGACAATTTACGTCCTTTGTAGAAAAAAAGTCCTGGCAGAAACGAAACGTCGACGCCTCGTGACGTCTCCTTTTTCCCCCAAGCAAGTGTGATTTGCACCATTTTTGTTGGCCGATTGCCAGAGGTGCAGATGGGTTCCGTGTTGATAATCTGCTTTTCGGTTAATTATCGTGGTATTTAATCAGCTAGGTTTTCCTCAGACGTCCGCTCGTCCAGCTGAACCCGCGCCAGCCCCGCCCGCCCCGCTGTCCTTCTGCGCCCGCCATCCGGACGAAAAAGCGCTGAGTGAAACCTTCATTCTGCGGTGTAATGGTATATCTGAATAGATAAACAGACTACTTTTTATTCAGAGCAGTTCTCTTTTTTCCCAGTTCTTGTAATTATACACAGGATATGGTTTCATATTATTCTTTCAGACAGAGAGAGAGAGCGAGAGGGAAAAAATGAATAAAAAAATAACCAGAAGTCCTGAAAGTCCTCAGAAAAGTGGGTCTGGCGCACGTCCAGTGAAAGAGTGATCAAACGTAGTACTCCTTGTCCTTGTTTTTCTTGCTCTTGGCAGCGCTCTTGGCCACGCCGGCCGGCTTCTCTTTCAGCACGGTGCCGTTGGACTGCGCCGAGTTGCTGATGTAGTTGCGGCTCTCGTCCACGCGGTATGAGCCCTCGTCCCGGTTGCGGTATTTGTACATGGCGTAGAGGAGGATGAGGATGCAGAGGGCGGCTGCCGCCACGATGCCCACCACCATGCCCGTAGTGCTGCTGGACTCCCGGACCACCTCCACCGGGTCGGGGTAACCCTTCACACCCGGGCCCGTTGGGCTCGCTGGAGAAACACACACAAAGGGTCAATGGTCAACGTCCATTTAGTCATTTAGTACTAATAACTAACGATATGTAGATACAGTTTAAAAGGAAAAGAATGGAATGAAAGCAACGAAAGTAATAATTTAAATGATTGTCATTATTTAATCTGTATCTAGCGGCACATAATATTTCGTCGACATTTATTTCTTTTGCATTTACACAACAGCTAAAACAGTCCCAACAGCACATTTAGACGTACAGTTTGCATCCCCTTTGGACAAAAAGACATAGAAGAAATGTCATTTATTGCATCTCCTTGTTTAATATGTTCATCTCCAAAAACACAGAGATGAGAAAATTGCCCCAAAGATCGCTAATTGCTGGCTAGGTTTTATCGCAGGAAGAACAGATGGTAAGTGTTCTCCCAAATCGATGATCCCAAGTCAGCTTTGGTAGCTGGCACACGGGGGTTCTTGTGGCCTCAGGAAATGATTCTGTAACTGATTCTGGCTCCACGCGCAGGAATGTTTTCCCTTGCGGTAATGAAATGAATTGAGGAGGCAAAACACAGCTTTATTTGGGGGAGAACCCTTATCAAAAAAGGGCAGCTGTGTTCAATAGTGCAGACGATTTCGAACATTCTGCTAACATGCACTACATGCAATTATGATGCAAATTAGAAACACAGAAACAGCATCGACTGCTGCTTGGCCCCAAGATGAATCCAGTAACCGCCCTTTAACGTGCTCTAAACGCTTGATAAGGGGGTATTAATGACTCACAGACAGTGCTTTTGGATCCATTTGCTGCTTTGAATGGGAAACTGATTACATATCAGCGAGCCTCTATTATGTACGAGAGCTATCCAAATTATAATCCGACTCCCATCAACTCTGATAACACTCAGCACCATAACCCTTCATTACTCTCTCTCTCTCTCTGCTAATGCTCTCAGCTGATAAACCATCTCTCATCCTCTGTTCTGCGTTTCCATTCAGATTTCTGTTTCTCAGGACCTACTGATTTTTTTTTTTTTACTTGTTTTTCTCTCACAAGAACGAAGCCCTTTTCATATAACATCAGGATCATTATTGTATTGAACACAGTAGATGTACGAAGGAGTTGCAAAATAAATAAGAAAAAATAAAACAGCCTTTTGTGTAAGCATTGGCGTGTATTAGTTTGGACTAAGTTTAGCCCTAAATTTAAGCCCTTGAAATATGCGTCACAAGCACTGTTTGGTATCTGTCAAAAACCGCACCACTACACTAAATAAAAATTATGCTCCGTCGTCCGTTAAAAAAGTTCACCAGAGTTTAACTTTTGACGGAACCCGTCAAAACACTGACGTGTACATGCGTCAGCCAATAGGAGACAGCCTGGGCGGGGACAGGTGAAGGCACACGTTTTGTTGTTCTGTTGTTCTGTGTTCTGTTGCACACTTCTGAATAAGATGCTCAGACATGTTGATTGGCTGAGGTGTGACCTATCAGAGCCGAAAGGTTCAAAAACGTATCCGAATCGCGTCTAAAATCGCCGTCCGTCATCAACAAAGATCGTGGACGAAAACTAATTTACAACATTGTGCCAGATATCTCTAGTTTCACGGGAAACAAACTTCAACTCTCTCAGTTAAAGAACTGAGAAGCAGTGATGTGCTAAAGACAACAAGGATTTCATCCTGGTTGAGTAGAACCGAATACAAGTGCTAATCTATGATCACCTCTACGTTTTTCATGACTTTGAGTTTCCTTCGTCTGCCGTCTGTGGTCGTCCTTCACCACGTTCTCTTGAATGTGTCAAAATAACACATTTCTGTGCTGTAAACACTTCCAGTCAGAAGGTGTGTGTCGTTGTCTAATAGAAGCCAGTTATGATGGGAATTGAGGCGTGTAACGTAAGTCCAGGGATGCCAGCAGACGCTCAAGGACAGGGGAAGATGCCTCTGGGAATCGAGTGTGACTGAGCGTTGGAACAGATTAGCTGTGCCTGCCACTGCCAGCGTTATCCCTTTGGACAGGTGTGAAGCAAGCTCAGTCCTTCGAGGCAAAAACCTGTGGGCTGTCAGCACCCCACGTCAGCGGCAGAGAGGGGACAATGTTTGGCTTCGTTTATTGTTGTTCAGGGTCAGAGAGTCAGGACAGGAGATAAGGACGGCGAATGGTGAAGGTGGATATGGATTCTCTGTTCTTCCTCTTGTATTATCCTGGCTTGGTCTGTGCACTTCTCTGATGCTTGCTTTCCTAGGCCCTGATTTTCTAAGATCCGCAAATTTTCGTGTGCAATGGGGTAAATTGCGTGTTGCGGGTGATTTACAAAGAATAACTGCGTGAATTACGTCACGTGCAAAGTCGGGAGGGGGGGGACAACATGTAAATTAGGTTTTTGGCATGCGCTTTTTGCTCTTGATAGCCGTGACTAGTTCAGATCTTTAGGAGACTCTCGGAGGAGTGAGACTGAAACTAAGACTTGCCACATGTGCATAATTGTGTGTCCAGTATAACAAATATTAAAGGCAGTAAGACACGTCAATAAACTGCTCACAATACAACATGAACGCAAAATAAAAGAGTGTATGTTCTGTTCATAAGGTACGTGTGAATGAAAACCTTTTCACAGGCTCTATTTAAATGATGTTGCCATCGGAGGAGCGAACGTGTGGCGAACATTTAATATGAAACCAACTTTGCTGTGGTAATATTAAGTCATCATTTCAGGAAATTTCTGATCATTTTGAGATACTAAGGCATAATCTTGATAAACCTTCTCATTATTTCAACCTAGTGAATGGTATAGTTTTGTCTTTAGCTTGTGGAAAATGGTTTTCCGGATGATCTTTTTTTTCCGTCATAGAGCTACGCAAAGGTTTTGCACTCGACTGTACAAAGACAAATATACAGGTTGATTAAAAGTTTATAATCTAGAATTTTTCTGCTTGTTTCTACGAGCTCCAAGTGAGAAAAAATTCGTATAAAAATAACTGTCTCCGATAACTGTGACTTCAAAGCGTTTATTAATACTCCTTGTAAGTTCTTTGGTCACATTGTCTGTAAAGCGGTCATGTCAGTAAAGCACATTAAACTAAACTAAGGTAAATTCTCAGAGAGAGATTGAGAGAGTGAAAGGAAGAGAGAGAATCCTGATGCATCTGTGTCTGGCTCTAAGGACAGATTTAGTAGGCAGATCTCCTGCAGTGTGACATCTCCAATAGTTCTTTCCTGTTTTTTTTTTTTAGGTGACGGTAAGCTGGCAGTCTGAGCCCAGGCTGTGTTTCACACCAACTGCCTGTGCTGATCTGTTGATTGGCCTCACACAGAGCCGGACAGTGGTTCAGCATGCAGGTACAGTACTGCCAGGGCTGCACACGTTTACATCAATCCCTGTCTACAAATGTCTCGCTTATGACATGATTGCTCGAGTGGCCTGTTCCTGAGATTGCAAAATTAGTGAAATTTGGGGGAACCATGCTAAGTCGATCATTTTTATGCAGACGCAAGCATAATTTAGCGTATTGGTTAATAATTTCCGGTTTGTGTTCAGATGCTTTTTCTTTCTTTTCTTTTTTACACTTTATTGCAGCACATCCACTTAACAATGAAACCGTGTTCATATATTCAGTTTTCACAAGTTGCAATATTTTCCATTGTTTAAATATTAAATCTAATATTAAATTTAATATTAAAAAGTTATTTTTAAAAAAAGATTAAATATATAATTATAATAAAATAAAATAAACCGGGGGGTGGCTCACATGTATATGCGTTCTCAATCTTTATATGTTTGATTCCGTTTATTTCTTCTTGGATATTTATCCATTTAATCCGTCTGTTCCTACATTTGGCTTCTTGATTTCTTATTTTATAGGTTATTTTTTCCATTTCTAATATTTCCTCTATTGTTCTTTTCCATCCTTTTATTGTTGGTGGTCTTATATCTAGACATTTCCTTGTCACTTGCTTCATAGCTGCTACGTGTAATATGTTGTATATGTATTTTTCTGCTTCATTTACAATTTATGTTGGTGTGATGCCTAAAATGAAATTTTCTGGGGACATCGAGTTCTCTGAAACTTCTTCCCAGTATAGCTTACACCCTTACCAGTCTGAGCATGCCCAAAGTTGCTATTTTTCTGGTCAGAAATGATCACGGTTGTGCTGACATGAGCTCCCATTGCCGGCACAATGGGATTTTCAGCCCACTTTGGTCTAAAATTGCACTAACATTACCACCTTCTGAGACCAAAACAGTAAAGCCTTGAAAGCCCTGTTACCTCACTTCAACATAAACAGGCTCCAACAAGGAACTACTAACTAAATACAAACGACTGAATGCTTTTATCCGTAACAAACAAGAACAAATGTAAATTAGACAGTTGATGTACCATTACGCACCGAACACCGAATGTTTAATTAGCAGAATCAATAAAATGTCTACTAAAACTAATAGACTCACCACATTTATAGCCGAGAGACAGGAAATTAGCCGATATAAACACTATGTCCTAGAGGTTCACCCACAAAAGCACGCACATTTGTTGTAAGTTTTGTCCGCCAGCTGCTTATTTCTACCACTAAAATGTTGATGTGCAATCTAGAAGTGAAATCAAATCGTATATCATTACGAAAATGTCACTGCGCCGAGCCGAAACTTAGTTTCTAAAGAGAAAGAGAGGAGCTGAGAGGAGCTGATTTGATTAACCACACCCCCTGATAATATATTCATTCAAGCCCCCCCCCCTTTCAAATACCCCACTCTGTGCAAAGTCACGAAAATACTGAGTATACATAACATCATGATCCTGATCTCAATAATAACGGCCACTGTCATCTAACGAGAGCCTATTGTAACAAGCAGATCTTTTTAATGATATCATGATGTCATGATGCATATATTAAAACAAAATCGGTGGCTGAAACGGCATATGAGAACCGCCTGATCCTGAATCTGTCACTGTTTTTTTTGCTTCTCTATGGTTCTGTTTGTCACTCTACCTCTAACTCTCGCTCATTTTCTCTGTCTGCCTCTATGTCTGCATGCGCTCGGGTCTTCATTACCACTCCACGACTACATGACGACACTTGTGGAGAAATGGTGCCTGAAACAAATGTTTAAAATAATGGGGGCCCTTATAAATTTTGCTCGAGCGCACCCAAGGGTAAAATTAGATAGAGACAGAGACAACCTCCGAATGCAGCCATTTTCCATGATAGCGCAGCAGGGGAGTGGTAAAGGATCGAGAGTGGTAAACTTGAAAGGGTCAACAAGTTTGCAAGGGGATGTGTGTGTGTGTGTGTGTGTGTGTGTTTGTATGTGTGTGTTGCGACAGTGTAAAACCTGTCACATCGTGTCTGATTCGGCTTGATGTTTAGGCAAACATCACCTTAAGATTGTGTTCCATATAACGGAACATTGACGGCATTGAAAACAACCCATCAGAAGCTATAAGATATGCCGTCTGGGTGAAGCTGAGAAAATGGGATGAAGTGAAAGGCCGTCAGCAAACAGGGCACAATTTTCTACCTAATATCAATCAGCTTGTTTGGTGTCTGACGTTTACTTCTTTAGTTTTGCATTGGAGCTACAAAGCTAATATAGCCAACAAGTCAATTTTAGCCAAAATCTTTTTAGCCTCAAACTACATCCAGTTCTTAAAGTCCTTATAGTAAAGTCTGTCCACTCAGTGGTCATCTTGGCAGTTATTTCCAGTCCTACAAAACCAGGCTCCCTACATACTTGTACTACATAGGGCAAAACATAATGGCTTCCACACCCTATGTAGTGCACTATATAGCCAACATAAATCTCTTTAGGATTCGCACGGTGGCTAGGCTTGGCAGCTAGCTCCCCTGAAGTTTAGTTAATCTGTTTCCATTACTGTTCACTAATATTCGTCTTGGTCGACGTCTAAGCTAAAGCGAAATATGTACTAGCTAAAGTATTAGCCTTTAAATAGACTGTTATGGAATATAGAGCTTATGTGTAGCTGCTCTGTTTTCACAAATACGTCCATGTAAATAATCCACAATAAACCGTATCTCCTCTGGTTTATCTTCATAATATCGAGTCGAAAGGGTTTCACCAAACCATTCCTATAAAGGCCACTTTGATGGATGTGCGCTGGAAGATATCTTTGGTGGCTGCTAGCCCTCCTAAGATCCCTAAGATGAGACGATCCCAAGGTGTGATTTAGAGCCAAAGAACTGCTCAACTGATTTGCTTTGAAATGTCTGACAAGTTTCTGTGGGCCTTGTCTCAACTCTCCCCAACATTCCTAAACCCTCAGTCTATTGTCTTACCAGCCAGCCTGAAAGAAGAGATGGTAAGAGATTCAGGAGCAGAGTCAGCGGGGATTCGGATATATAGACTATTTTTTCTCATTTGCTGTTCGCAAAGGGATTTATTTGCAAAAGGAAAATGGGGAAAGAGGGAAGCAGAAGGAGGTCATTCTGTCTGCCGCCTCCTGTAAGGTAATGGGCCGATCATGTCTGCTTAGGCTATGATAACTGGACAACGCAAGCAGACCTTTCGTTAGTGGGATTGATGGGACCAAGAAGGAGGACAATGTTGGGAGCTTCAACGCATTTCTCATAGTTGCTGGACAGTAATGTTTGTGCTGCACTATGCAAGGCAACACAAGACTGTCCAAAATAACAAAGAAGATTACTTTTTCCATCCGCAATGGGGCCTTTGGGTCTCACTCTCCATCTTTCCTGAAAGGAGAAATGGTATATAGTGTACATGGTGGGGATTGTTTATGTCATTGTCTATAGTGCGTAAAAAAGAGGGAATACAATAAGATAAATTTAATGTATTGAATTTTTTTAAAAAGCACAGAAGTGCAACAGGAAGAAGGACCTTCAGCCTGTCTTTAGTGATCCCTCTCATTTCCAAATTGAATGCTCTTGGTAATATTGTGAACTGCTCAAATCAATAACCTGATGCAACCTACTTATAAAAGTGGAAGAGGCATCCTGTTACCTAGGCATTCATATAACTTCCCCCAGTAGGTCGTTCTTTTATTGTGACCTACATCTGGCTTAAGCCAGGTAAAATTCAAATAATGAACCACACAACACTCAACTAATACAATCCACTACCCACAAAGCATGAAATGGTGGAAATTAAACAACACAACCTATGATTAAGGAATCTTGTTGAATTGTTTTGTAGCACAGCACACTTTGTACCATCCTATAAATTCATATCATGCACCATGTACAATGCAGATATTGATAAAAAACAAATGACTCTCTTGAGCAAATCGTAAATTAGCTTTTTTTGTAGAAAGAAACCGGCAATTTCTTTATTTGGCAAATTTGAACTCAAGCTCAGCATTGGACATTTTGGACCATGACATTTTAATAGACAGGCTTAAAAAAGTCCATGCCTGGTTTCGAACTTACCCGACACACTGATGTTAATTTCTAAGGCTAATTGTGAACTTGAGTCTAAAAGAAGTGGTGTCCCTCAAGGCTCTGCTTTAGGCTTCTTATAGTTCTCATGATGTTGCCTTTTATTTTGACACAATTATATTAATCGGTTGTGCCTGATTTAGTAATAAAAATAAGCAAAATTGAAGACTGTGTTGAAGATAGAAAGCTTTGGGTGACGGAATTCTAAATTCTGATAAAATATGAATAGTTTTTGTACAGATGTTAGATACTATTCCAAACCCTGCATGTTTTTTTTCTGTCTAACTAAAATCTACAGCTGTTAAAAAGCCTTGGTACAACCCTAGCTGCTAGTCTCTCATTGAGTCCCATACAGGTATAATATCTAAAAGTGCATATTATCGTTTGAGAAATGTGCTAACAGTACATGATGCAGAGAAACCAGTACATACATTCCTTCATAACCTTCAGATCAGACTGCAATGTGTTTATTGACCTGCTATCTCACTACATAAGCGTCTGCTAGTTCAGAATTCAGCAGTCAGATTGTTTAACAGGAAAAGGACGTCAGAGCATATTATTTTGGTCTTATTCAATTTACATTGGATTTCTATTAAGTTTCATATTGACTATAAAATCTTGCTTTTGACCTTCAAAGCCCTTAATGGCCCAGCTCCAGCATATCTTGCCGATCTCTTGAAGGCATTATAGCCCATCCCAATCACTTCGCTCAGCTGATGCAGGATTACTGCTAAGCTCCAGGATCACTCACAGCTCAGTTGGTGGAAGAGCTTTTTCGTATATACCTCCTAAACTCTGGAATAGTGTTTCGAAATACCAGGAATGCAAGCTTATATCTTAAAAAAAAAAAAAAAAAAAAAAGTCCTGGTCTACATTTAATGCATTGGGTATTTATTATTTACTATTACTAATTACTCTTTTCTTTTCTTTCTTTTTAATTTATTTCATAAAACTAAAACTTAAATAAACTAGAATTTATTTAAAGAGCTGTTTTGCTTTGCTGATTGTTTGGTTGTTACATGTGACTTGTTTTTTTATGTAATGTATGTGCATTTTTATGGAATTTATCTTTTTTAGTTTCACGATTGTCTCCTCCTATTTATGATTGCTTTGATTCTATAATTTTTTTATATTATTTTTGACTTACTTTATTGCTTTAATGTTTAAACTTTCACTTTAAAATTTTGGAAAACAAAAAGGCCTATATGAACTTTTATAGGCGTTTTTCCCCCTGTGTATTATACATGTGCTCAGCTATTGTAGCTCAAATTAGTTATGCAAAATAGAAGTCTGAAGCCATAACTTCTATGATAAATGCAATTGGGTTTCGTTTTAGTTTCGGTCACCTGGAGTGCAGATGCAGCTGATTAAGTCAAAGTTCTGTTATAACAAGGGTAATTTATAGTGGTGTTTATGAAGTTTCACGCCAACAAGGAATTTGGGAAACAGAAAGTATGCCGGCTTTACTCATTGATATGTTATGCTACCTTTGGAGACATTAGCCCTGATACACTGAACGCTGTTTTTTCCAGTAGATTTATTAGTCATTACACAGGACTGGTCAATAACCAATAATTCTAAAACAGAAGGTTTCTTCATTTGCTAATTAGCTCACAGTCCTTAAGACGGTGCTTCCGTTGAGCGCTGGGCTAACATAACTAACATAATTAAACTTTCCTTTGAGTAATGCGAGTTCCCATCAGATCATGATCAGATCATCAGAACATCCCAAAGTTCATAGATCAAAGAGCCCCTTATTAACCTTTCAGATAGGTTTAAAAAGGCAAGACACATGTGGCCCTTGATTATTGCACTGCCTGAGTATGAGAAATTAAGTGAACCGTGATTGCTGAAGGTTTACAGTATACAGTATGTCAAAAAGCAGATCGTCATAAAAAAGTTACTGATTGGACAGAAGAGAGTGTCGGCTTAAAGATCTCATTACTTTTTCTGCACACGTTTCACCATCGCAAAGGTCTTGATGGAGCAATGCGCTGTGTTTATAGAAGCTTGCGCTTTTTATTAGCCCATAAAACACGCAGTCGTAAATATACACTCATGCTGACTCTTCGTGAACTTCTCTTTATATGTCCGGCTTAAATGTGGCATTAACCTCTCCACCACCGTCTGCTGTAAAAATTGTTCATTAAGAAACAGTCAGTCAACTGTGACAGTTTAAGAGAATGGTAACAAGGAAAACACATTGCTGTGTGTTTCATGCAGCGAAGCACACTTGGTCTCTGCTATTGTATCATCTTTGTACCATTCTGGACTGGTACATTATAAATACATATCATGCATCATGTACAGTGCAGATATTGAAAAAGCCAATGACTCGTTTGAGCAAATCTTGAACTTGCTTTTTGTAGAAAGAAAGCGACAATTTCTTTTTTGGTCATTTTGGACTCAGCTTTGGACATTTGGGACCAAGATATTTTAATTGACAGGCTTGAAAAAGTTCATACCTGGTTTCGAACTTACTTGACACACCGATGTCAATTTCTAAGGATAACTGTGAACTTGAGTCTAAAAGAAGGCGAAATGGTGTCCCTCAAGGCTTCGCTTTAGGCTTCCTATAGTTCTTGTGGTGATGGCGTTTATTTTTTTACACAATTATATGAATCAGTTCTGCTTGATAAAGCAAGCAGTCGTAAATATACACACATATACACTAACTTCGTGAACCTCTCTGTATATGTCCAGCTTAAATGTGGCATTAACCTCTTCACCACCTTCTGCCATAAATGTCTTCATTAAGAAACGGTCAAATGTGATGGTTGGAGAGAATGGTCACAAAAAGGAAAACACATTGCTGAGTATTTCATGTATAAAATAAATAGGGAAAATGCCTGTAACTCTACTACTCATAATAAAGACTTTGAAATAACTTGTCAAGTATGGCTTCCTTGTTTTTTTCCCCCCGAGGCCTTGGTGTCCCTGTATCAAATTAATCCTATTTTGTGGTTCTTGGGGAACACTTGGCCTCCCTATTTGAAAAAAATTGCGGCCCTTGTTGTGTTTTATTACTGTTATTCCATTCTTGTCATCGACTCAGTCCAAAATGTGAATTTCATGCCTCAGTGCTCGCTTTGTGTTAGTTCAGAACAGAGCCAACCGACGGCGAGTGTATACATTTTGTTTGTTCTATGTGACAGCAGAAAAGCAATTCAGGTGCTCGGCAAACAGGAGTTCAATGAGAGGTGCTGAGACGACCAAACAGCCCATCAGTGCTGTGCTTGCAGTTCTTATGCAACTGTCAAAACCCCATTTCCACTGTCAAACGTTTTTCCCCACCACAAAACATACAGTTCTCGACTGGCAAAAAATCGGTTTAGTTCCAGGTGATGCTGGTCTGGAACCAAGAACTGGTGATATAAGAGGTCAGCACATTTTATCGCCATAACAACTTGAGCAAATCGAGTTCTTTTCATGACTGCCATTAAAATGAAGGACTATTGTTAAAAAAAAATTGCAAACATATCTGTGGCTCCCAAAAACATCTAAATCTACCACATAACAAGGTCACGTGTTCACGCTTTGTTCGAATCACAAGACAGTATGGTCATATCACTGGTGTACAAATTTGAGGACATTCTAGGATCTTTCTAGAATTCTAGGATCCAACTGTCTCTTCATAAATGTTAATGCGAGGAACTTGCACCAACAGATGCTGATTTATGTAGGAACAGCTGTAACATGTTTCAGTACTAGAAACAATGTGCTAAGAACCAATTCCTAATGTAAAAAGGAGCAATGATGTCACTAACCATGCTAAAGTGATGAGGTAGAGGAGGAAGATGCAGGACCTAAGATCTTGACATTATTCTGGATTGGCCATGGTTCCTACACCACTCCATACTCCAACCATTTTCTATTGCCATAACACAACTTAACCTGAGTGCCTTATTTCAGTCCATTAGCTCTGTAATATTGGTAGGCTCCTTCACTTCTGCTTATGGTCTACTGAACGAGATAGACCTTGGAGTGGTATGTTTTAAGGTAGTCAATTTTATCCGGCTCTTAGAGGATAGGGTAATTCATTTTAGTCTACAACATGAGAAGTGGGAAAATAGAAAAAAGTAAAAGCACAAGTACAGAAGAAAACATGTTGACTAAGGAAGGAATTTAAAGCAGAAGTCTACATGGCACACTAATGTTCTTTCTCTCACTGAGTCTCTCATCTCATCACATGCAACCTATCTCAGATAAAATAGTTTTCATTTATGCTAAAACCTAACACACAAGGACACGTGAGAAATAAGGCCATCTTCGTTAGCTAGGTCATGATTCCAGAAATTCATATTTAGTCAGCTTCTTGTACCTTCACACTCCTTGGAGCTCGTACAACCGCAGCTCATTTGTCTTTTCACTTGTCAAGTTTGACATACCACTGTATATTTCAACAGTTGAACAGTTGACAGATTTAAAACTCAGCTCATCTATCGCTTTCTTCCTATCTTACAGCATGTTGCTGAGGCAGAGATTCAGCTTGCTGCCTTTCCCGTGCTGTGGTTTTCGCCAGCTAAGAGGTTTAGTTTGCTGCAGTGTGATCTAATCTGGTGCCTGCTGGAAGATTAGCGCAGACCCTCCGTGCCACCAGAGCCTGTGCTTTTTTCCGGCAGCAAAAGAAATAAGAGGGCGCGACGATAAATACAGCCAGGGATCAATATCGCTCGATTGCTGATAGCACTGCCACTGGGGGGACTTGTCTATGATCTACAGCCTGTTGGACTGACCTTGAAGAGCGAACAAGCCTCCGTGACATCATGCCATCCCTTTCTTTATGTGTGTACCCTCCGAAGAATGGTGCACATGCCCTGCTTTTATCTTGAAGGTAATTTGGGACTGAGAAATTGGGGGGGAAATAATTACATATTGAAGTCACAATTTGCGCAGTAAAAGGTCCCCAGAAAGTCAAGGCTCCATTTCATCGGACTCCGTCAGGTCATTGGGCAATTTTGGACAAATCCTGAGATACTTCAATACAACCGCAAAACGAGAGGCTTTTCTTCAGGCAGGAAGAGAATGCCGAGCCGCAGGGTAACCTTAGATACCTTCCCGGTATTAGCAGCAGTGGATCCAGTCCTTTAGACGTAGGCGTGATACTGGCCATGCATGCAAGTGGTGCTGAATCTAGATATTGATCAGTATACGCTGTTAGTCTCCTGTCCCCCATACGGCCCATGGTGCTGGTGTCGAATCTCCCTGGCTTTTTTTTTTTCAGCGGCTTTTGCAAGTGGTTCTCAACTCTCTGAGGGACAAAGACCTCCCATATTGTCCTCGTTTGACCTTGTGCGAGACACTAACTGCAACACTCGCTACCTTCCTTTTGAAAGTAAACAATCTCATATGCTACATAGGGGAGAAACACTGTAATAGCAGACCTGAAGGCTGGTGGTGGTTTTTCCCCACAAAGCAGACCTCCATTTATCTCCAGAATCTTCTTATCTTTTCATCTTGCACCCCAAACGCATTGGTTTGCAGATAATCAGTTCTTGGATTGGATTACCGTTGGACGGACATTAAGTTATTGCAGGGCTTATTGCTATGCTCAGATCAATAGGGAATGTAAAAGTTTTTGGACTTAATTATTCGTCCTGTGTTTGAGCAAATCCTCGATTGTAATCCCTTTCTTCAGATCGTATGTGATCACAAAGAGGAGATTATACTCAAGCAGGACGTACTGTGTGTATTTGTGTAAATTTAGGTGTATTTGTGTATTTTTGTACTTGAAATACTAAGCAAGGCCCAGATCTTTTAAAGTGATATGACTGGATTTTGGTTCATAAATTCATTTAAGTCATGACCTTAGTATCATAAGGTTCTATCTGGGTTAAGATTGAATGGCAGATAGAACCTTATAATACTAAGGTCACGAAATGTCAAATGGCCAATCGTCAGATTTTAATATTTAAGCCGGCCAAGATGTCAAAATGCAAAGAAACATCATATGACTAGTGCAGGTGATGTATATACGCTTTTATTATGTTACTGATTATTCGTCTATATTTTTTATAATAAACATTGCTGTGCCAAACTGATATTTAAAGCAAATGCATATAAGAGTTTGTTGACACCATGCATCTTTTAAATTTAAACAGCTTGTTAACTATACAAACAGATTTTTATATTATCCTGTCACTGCTAACAGCGAACATCTAAACAACAACGAAGCAGCACTTTCCCTGCCCTGGAGTGATTCTGGTAACAACAGTTGGTTTTTTGATTTAGTGAAGCCACAAATTGGAGTAGTTCATGTATTTTTAATTGCTCCACTATCTCTCTCTCTCTCTCACTCTTTCTCTGCACTGACATTCATCAGTTCCTCTTTTCATGAAACACTTACAAAAACAAGTGTTCTGCTTAAATTTTTTTGTTAGCTCAGCTACATTAAAGAAGATACACATATGTATCTAAACTACAAGCTACGTAGCAAACATAGCTTAACTACATTGAAGCTACATCCACGATTGAGTCGCCTCTTCTGCTAATTACAAATAATAATCAAAATAAGCTGCCAAACAAATATGTTGTCATTTTTTTAATTATTATTCTTACCAGTATACAATATTCATTTAACAAAAAAAATAGGCCAAAACAACTCTATTGTGTATCATAGCCCTGAAATAGAAAAGTGGCAAGACACCAGCTCCAAACATCATTAAACGTCTACCTGCAATTTTACGTAACAAATGTGTGTGTGTTTGTGCTTTTGATGGGAATGAGAGAATCAGAATCAGAATCAGAATCAGAATTAGGTTTATTGCCAAGTAGGTTTTCACATACAAGGAATTTGCTGTGGGAGCGCGGTTAACACCAAACTGATAATGCAGTGTTATTTAACACCCACCTAAACACACTGCATACTCTTAAAGCCAAACGAAGGCACTTAATTATTTGCATTCATTTCACAGAATTCGGAAAATGCTAATTACGAATCGAGGTCTTTTTTTTCTTAATTAGTGTCAGAGAGAGTGGACTCGTCAGCAACCAAAAACCTCAGGTCAACTGTGCCTTCAACCAACTGACAAGAAAAAAATATATCATCCCCTTACAAGCTTATTAATTAAAAAAAAAAGATGATTGGAATTTTTTTTTATTAAACTAATAGCTTCACTATTTGTAGAAATGCTGCTGCCCAACATTGCAAACAATTACCATATGTCAAACCAATAAGGTTAACACAGCATGCCTAATAAATGCTTTTTTTTTCGAAAAGGAAAAAAACCCAACTTTTTGAAGCCTACAGGGACGATCCTTGGATGATCCTCTGGTGTTTTTGAAGTAAATGGCCACATGAGACGTCTCAGTTTGCTTCACAACCCATTCAGCCTTCACTGGAGACAGTAAAGTGGAGGATGAAGCCTAGAAATAAGGCCTGGTTGCTTCAGACCGTTCCTTGGCCATCCTGTCATCGAGTACAATGAATATCTGAACATCTGATCCAGTGTTACACAACACAGCATAAGACATTTCTTGGACATTGCAGCCACAAATGCCAATATCCTCCACGAGGAACCTTAATCACAACAACAACAGGAAGCCACAATCCACAAAGCATTCATGCAGGAGCTGACTGTAAGGAGCTGACTGTAAAGCTCCATGCTTTTAAAAGAAGATACTTTTAAAATGGGACCCCTTTGTTTTAGAAGTAGGACAGTGGGATGAACTTTTTCATACTCCACTTAAGCTGTGCCCTACACTCTTAGAAAAGAGGTTTTTCAAGAGGTTTTTTGGATGGTTAAGGATTCTTAGCTTCCTAAAAGGTTTCTATTGAAACCCTGTTTGATAGAGAAACACGCTGTTGTAGAGTTATATCAACCCTTTAAGGGTTCTATACTCTGGGGCAAAAAAAAATAGGCCAAGCAAAAAAAAGCATGAAATTTAGTATTTTTTATTTAGCAATGAATAAAAAGTTAATGAAGACTGAAGCAACATGCAACATAAGTTAAGACGGAATAGCTTTTCCTTTAGGTTTTTGGGGTAAACTTACAGACAGTCTTTTACACAGGGACGTGTCAATGTCGTTCCATTCAGTTTGAAAAAAAAAGTTTGGAAAACTTTTGTCCAGTTAATTTGTGGTAAAGACAACGTGAAACGGAAATTCGAACGCATGTATTTTTCGCAATGTGACGTATTTCCGAGTGAAACGGCATATTTGGGAGGGCGGGACTTTTATCCATCGTGATTTGATTGGCTTGTGAAAAGTTAATCGGTATTACTGCGAGCGCAAGCTAACTCGGGGGAGGTGAAACATGACAGAAAATGATTGGTTATTATATTTTTTTCCCGCCCGCAATTCTACTGTGACGGAATCAAAAAATCAGAGGCCGTTTAGAGGCAGGAAAAAGTCGCTGCACTTTAGTGAAAGATTACAGACAAAGTAGAATTTAGTCTTTTAAGTGATTAGTGCAGATAAATCGTCTACAATCTGATCAAGGACATGAGCTAACAAGGTAAAAAAAAAGTCAGGTTTAATTTAAAAATGCTAAATTTCATGCATTTTTTGCTTGGCCTATTTTTTTTGTCCCATTGTAGATTTGACCTTTTTTCGTCTATATAGCATATGACAAGATGTTTGTAACACAATATCCAGATTCTCAGAATTGTCTCTCCAACAGACCCAGAAATTGTATCAAAGAAAACTATGATAATTCTAATCTCTGATATGGGCATGCTCTAAAACTCACAGCAATTCCAATAATGATCGCCAAACAATGTACTGCATTAAAATGGAAATCAAATGACACCATACCAGTTGGAATGTGGATATCTTAAATTACAATCTGTGTACCTTTAGAAGGTACACAGGTCACATACTATCTATATATATATAAAAATTCCTACAACATCTGGCAACCATTTATTGATTATAGACCAGTCTTAGTGCTTAATATCTGTTATATCTGTTATATTATTGCATAAATTGGAATAAAATCCAATTTTTTCCCCTTCCTGTTGGCCCTTGTCACTTGTCAGCTTAAGTCTTGTCTTATTTGTTTTATCTACTTTGTCTCACTTGTCTCTGTAATGTTCTTTGAAAAAAAAAAGCCAAATGAAACATTAAAAAAAAAAAAGTCCAGCTATGACCATGTGCCAGTGGTCACAACATGTTCAGAAATCAGAAAGGTGGCTATATGACCTCCATACTCTGCAGAATGGACAATAGCCAAAGCAGATCACTGCAGGGATAAAAATGCAGGGACTGTGATGTTCCTCTTTGCCTCCAGCTGAACAAAAACTTCTTTAAGGACAGGAACAAAAAAGCCTACTTGGACTGTACATTTTGGACCATACCTACTTAAAGTTCAAGTTACTGTTTACTGTTTGGGATAAATGCGTCTGCCAAATGTATTGTGTGGTTCTCAATAAATGTTCCAGCACCAAAAAAAGTCTTTGTTTTCCTTCAACAACAAAGTCTTTGTTTTTCTTATACATTGATCAATGAATACGCCATTCTGAAAAGGCTTTGTTTTTTTTTGGGAGGGGGGGCTGCCACCTCAGGTGTGCTGTGCTCAGGTGTGAATCACTGATAGGTGAATAGCACAAACCTCATACATATTCAGTGAAGGTAAGCAATCAACCCTGCTTTTGTCTTTGTATGTTGAAAAGGAATAGATACAGGACTAAGGTTTTTGTTTTAACCCAATGTTCTTCCAGTTTAGTCAAAGCCATTTCCCACCAACTCAGAGCCTCTGCTGTCGCACGACAGCCACCAATCTGGGAGGGTGAAAGCTAGCATGTGCTTCCTCTGCTCAACATGAATGTTGCTTGGAGGAGAGCACTAACTAACCCCACAGACATGGACAAGTATGCTCTCGTCCATGTAAGCCGTATCGTAACTAAGTATCTGTGCTGAGTTTGGTTACTTTTCCTACCAGGGTACCAAGAGGTACCAAATAAGGATATATGGGTGGAGCTAGAAAAAGTGCAGACCATTGATTGGTCAAGCACAACTGTCATGCCATTTTGAAAAAAATACTTGCAAGAAAGTCTTTTTCTACCAGACAGTATGGCTCAGTAATCTTTAGTAATGGCTGATAACATGGAAAGTTCTGTTTTGTTGTCTCTTTACATAAAACCAAAAAGATAAATCAAACCTCAATGCTTAGTTTGTTAGAATTTAGTGTTAACACTAGCATCAAGTGGGAAATGATGTCACCACCCCACAACCTACAGAGACATCTGCTTATTTTCACAGGTACCGTTATGCGATGGGAAACGGACAAAGGGTACGGATAGTTCTGGATTTGGAACACAGATGGGCATGATCAGTGGGATTTGAATTTTGATCTTCCAACAATAGGGTAAACACTTAGGCTTCTTAGGCTTTAAAGTGGCGCAATGGTCTAAGTTTTTGAGTCTCACTGGAGTTGCCATATTTTTTGCCATATTACATTTCCAAGACCTCGAGGAACAATTTTCAGTGACCAAAACAATTCCCCCCGATTGGATAATGTGTGTTTTCACATACAAAGATTTCTATACGAAATGACTATTTTCAATTTGTGCACTCTTAATAAAAGGGTTCCTCAAGGGTTCTTTGGATAGATAAGTGTTTTTAGCGTCCTAAATAGGTTCAACTTGGAAAATCTCTGTTGTAGGGTTCTACAAGAAAAGTTCTCCCAAAGGGACAAACCAAGGAACCCTTATGAAGATGCTAAATGGAACTGTTTATATAGAGCTATAAAAAATATAAATATATAAACCTGACCTATTTACTGTCTCCATATCGTTCCAGCTATGAAACTATGAATCACTGTGTGGAAAGTTGATAAACATTTATGCCATGGCACAACCACCAAAGTTCCTTAGTTCACCAGCAGACCCCTGAGGGTTAATTACGGCATTGTGTTGTTCTCGGCAGAAGTCAAACCCCAGTTCTCCAGAATGACAGTGTTTGTTTTCCTTAGAGGAGACATTCGTGGCTGGCGCACTAGCAGCACGTCGTGTGTAATCAGTGCCTGTAAGCCAAGGCGGATGCAAGACAACACAATTCCAACTCCCCGGACCTCCACTGAGCTTAATTAATAAGAACGGGGACCCACCACACATCACGGACTCAAAGCGGAGCGGTGAAAGGGATAAAAAGGTGTGAAGGCGCCATGTTCACTTTGTCCTGACTGTTTCTGTCTTTATTTACACCCTGTGACTTGCCGTGCTCATGCAGGGAACATTACAGCAAAGGTAACAGATGCCACAAAGCCATTAGGGTATCATTAGGGACGCATTATTCCTCAAAAAATATAAAATTCATAGTGCAAAGGCCATTTTCACATGGTGTCCCTTGAAAAATTCAGTAACACTTCAATTAAGGCTGAAATTCATAAGGCTACATGACACCTACATAAGCCCTTCATGACAACTGACATAAATCTACATAAACAGTTATAAAGACTTATTCCAACAGGTGTTCTTTTGTCAATTTTGATGTCAAGTTGACATAACACCTGAGTCAAGTGACTTTGATTGTTGATGACGTAGGGTTGTGTTACGAGTCGTTAGAACTTTCCGAGTCGTTAGAACGTCTTGACATCTAACTTTGTAGCTCAGTGCACTTATGGTATGTCAGAGTGACATAACGGTGGTCGTGTGACACGTCAAACATCAAAACCAAACTTCCTCTAATTTAATGTCAGAGAAAATACACATCAACTGTCATACGGTCAAAAACAGATCGAAAATCTCTGTCACATGACTCAGGTGACATCAAAATTGACGTCTTAATGACAGCTGACGCCCATTGGAATAAGCCTTTATTAATGTTTGTGTAGGTTTATGTCAGTTGTTATAAAGAGCTCATGTAGATGTTATGTAGTCCATCTTCTTGTTCTATGTACAGTAGATGGACCACTACTGAAATTGACTTTTGTTAACATAAGGTTGTGTTATAATACATTATAACACTGTGAAATAGTGAAGGTTTAACAGTGACAATCATATTCACTGTAACAACAGAGTTATGTTTATTTTTTTCTTTGGTCCTTAGGTAAAGTTTATTTTCACTGTTTATGAGAGTTTTATGCAAACCTACAACACCATAATGCCAAGGTTATGTATGTTGTATATTTTCGCTGACCCTGAATTACAGTGAGGTTGGTTTTAACATGGTCTAAATAGAGTTTTGAGATCATGACAACAGTAACAGTAGTAGGACACTACACACACAGTCAGGTGCTCTGGATGGAGCCTGCTGAGAGACGGAGAGACACAGATACGGCCATAGGTAGGAATAATAAAAGAGATGACTAACCTAACCCACCTGAGCTCGGCTCACACGGATCGATGTCCTCGTCATCGCTCGGACACTCGGCAGACGCCACCAACAGGTCATCTGTCGTCTGCGGGAAAAAAGTAAAAGGTTCAAAATATAAAAAAACACGATAAAGAGCAGTAAACAGTAAAAAAAACCTAAATCAGTGTGTTGGTGTTTCAGCCTTTGTCTTTAAAACTGCATCAATTCTCTTAAACACACTGTCGTGTACTTTTATAAGGAAATCAGCTGGAATGGAGATCTTGGAGAATCTTGGAGAACTTGTCATAGTTCTTCTGCAGAACCTTGGCTCTCACTTGCTTCTGTCTCTGCAGGTAAAATCCCAGAACAGCCTTGATTCTGTTTT
>JAOUQW010000031.1:1067486-1081332 GCA_028565825.1 Olivaichthys viedmensis | reverse complement strand
CCAATGAAAAGCTGACAAATCACACTGTGAATTTCAGATTTATTGTGTATGTTTAAAGATATGAAAAAGTGTTTTTTTCGTGTTCCTGAATTTTTTTTATTTTGGAGACACATGTTTTTCATTGGACAATGACAATATGGAATTATGCAGTGACCAAGAAAAGTGTTTTCTAAATCCAAAAACTATGTTATATTTAAAATTCTTAACAGTGTTCCAGATGAAGCTTTGTACACTCTCGGGATCTTCTCAACCAGCTCCATGAGGGAGCTTCACCCAGGTGTCACGAGTAGCGGCGGAGACAGGACACATTTTGATTCAGAAATAAATGTACACATGGGCAATAACTTTTAACTATTTACATTTGTCTTTTCAACTGCAACGAGTTTTAGCACCAGTGGCCTCTCTATTGAATATTACTGTATTAATGTTCCACGACAGAACATAGATCAAAGCATTTGACTGAAGAATAATGATTAAAAGCAATTTGATTATATAAAAAAAACTCATTGAGAATAAACATTGTGTTTACCGATTACATATTTATGTGAAAACATGATTGTGGAATCTAACAATTAATCCCAATCAGCTCAAATAATTGCAATTAAACAATTATGTAATATTTATTACAGGCCTTTTTACTCAAAATTGAATTATTATGTAAATAAATAATTAAACCAATCAACGATTAAATGTACCAAATTATTTTGGAAGATTCTATTAACACATTTCAATTATTACTTTTTTTAAATTACTTTTTTCTAATAACTCATTTGTACCATAATCAGTGCTGTTCATTTGTCAGTGACAGTGAGCATTTACAGATGCGTTTCTTTTCAGAATAACAGGCTTTATTTCTCAACTTATCCAAATCACATATTTCCCAACGCCAATTTCTCTGAAGAAATCTCTTTTTTGTAACAATCTCGGACTTTTCACAAACATCAATCACAGCCAGGGGGCGAGATTTGACACTGATTGGCTAATCCTTTTAGGATCGATTGCTTAGGTCTAGGACGTCCATCACGAAAGGTTTGGAAATATACAATTCATATATAATTTGTAAATGAAGCCTGTTATTATAAAAAATGTCATTTGGAATTGCTTACTGTAAAAGTAAAATGAAGGAAATGCAGCACTATTTATTGTGTAAAATGTAAATGAATAATTAAAAGGTTTTATTTAATTATCCATCGATTTGGTAAATTCTATTTTAAATAAAAAGGTCCTCCATAGAATGCTCAGACTTAGTTCCCGTCATTCCACCGTCCTCGCGCATTAGGAATCAGGGAGTATTTATTTATGCTCATCGTGTACAATGGCTTTGTTTACTATCGCTTCATTACTCACACATTTACACTAAGTAACAATCTCACATGAGCACTGCTGATAAACCATCTGCAAAACTCATAATTTCAATGGAAAGACCCTTTTTACTACATCTGAAACCTGTACTCAGAATTAAATTAAATAAAAAAGTTAATTAAATCAGTTTGACTTTTTATTATTTGAAGGCTGTTCTGCACAGTATAATTTAGACAAATTTAAAAGGAGCAGGGATCTTTTATAAGCTTTTCTAAGGTGAAATTTAAGCATTTCCCAACACTTTCAAGGTAGATAATTCGACTTTTTCCAGTATAACACTTCAGTTGTGTTAGATATAGTCGCATGGTTTTGCCATAAACGGGAGATTTCAAAGAAAACAAGGCAGTACTTCATGCTGCCTTCACATCATATGGGAATAACCCTAATTATTACCTTAGGACTGGGGAAAAAGAACGTTTACGTTGACTTCTAAGTGGAAATTCAAAATCTATTTTGGAGTTTTGGAAGCTTTCTGATTTCTTGGAAGCCTCGATCTCTTTCACCAAACGCGGAAGTGAGGCAACTGACCATATAAACAAGCCGTGCGTCCTAGAAAATAAAGCCTTAAAATAGGAATTTTAGTTTATATTTCAGTTTATAATGAATTACAACTAAAATACACCACCAGCTTCAGTTTTTTATTAAAGATTAGAAAGAGATGTGATTAATGTTTAACATGAACACAGCTGTATGCTAATCCTGTTAAATTACAACCAATAGATTTTTATCTATTAAATGTAACGATTAGTCACGATCACCACAAATAATCCCGATTAGCCCAAATAATTGCAATCAGACAGTTATGTAATAATTGTGACCGGCCCAAGCATTTATTATGAGTTTGTCAGGTTAGCTCATGTAAGCTAGATGGTTAAAAATCCTCACAGAGAACGTTTTTCAGATTGGCATATTTTATCTAGACGGCTAGCTTTAGCAGTAAAAATTAGGAACACTTATAAATATGACTTTAAAAATCCTCTCAGCGATCCTGTCAGGTTAGCTCATGTTAGCTATCAGGCTAAGAAAATACGTGAAAATGCATGTGCATACATAAATGCAAAAGATACAAGTCAAAGGCTAATTTAAAGAGCAACGGCGCGACTGCTTCTCTCCTTTGTGATGCCCGCTGAAGGACACGACTGTGCGTTACAGCCTAACGAGAGGCTATACAATTAAAAATCCACCGAGTACACACACTGTGCACAGAAATGAATCAACAGTGTGAACATATTTTCAAGCTGGGCTTCGCGAGAGCACCTGTAGAATCTTATTCCAAATGTCCAGCCCTGCTGGTTTTTAGTCAGGATCCTTTCAGAGTCAGTTCATTTTCTGTTTTCTAATATATACGAAGTATATTTTTCTTATATACGAAGTATCCATTCTGACAACTAAATTTCGAGCTAAAGAAAAAAATTTCGTTGCGGAAGTTGGTTGGACGCTGGATTTACAGTGCACTATGGGTAATAATATAGTGCACTATCCAGCGATTATAATTTGTCCACTGAGAATTCGGACAACACTACAAAATGGCAGCACCCCAAACAGTGCACTATAGGGTAAATAAGAAACAAATTCAGACACGGCATTAGACAGCGACAGTGAACCAAATGTGGGCGGGGCTCAATCGGTACTGTTTGTTATTTCCCATATTTCACATCGCTTGTTTCCAATATCCATCCTCCGGCATACAAGATTAAATGCAGGCATCTAAAAAGCAGTCTCCAGGAACGAACGACTGATTATTGACTTCATGAACACAAAGAGGTATGAATATATATAAAAATATCCTCTTTTCTCAGAATCTCTGCTTCCACGCTGTAAAATCAGCAGTGTTAAATTATCACCTGAGGTACACATCTGGGTCCAGTTTAGCACTGCAGCTGTTCTTTTCACATGCGTGCTTGTATGCATGCTGTCTTGCACAGTTTGCATCTCACTTTGCAATCAGCTGAGGGTTACAATGTTATTTTTTTACCAGCACACAAAAGTTAATGTTTAATGCTCCCCTATTTTGGTTTATTCTGCACCATCTGATGCTCTTCCCTTCCCTAAAATGTGGAGTGGAAACTAGAAAATTGAGTCTAAGCTCAGAAATCAATAGTGGTGACAGGCAAACTCCTACTCGAGGCCAAAGATGAGGAAGATAAATTGTCTGTGCGTCGGCAGAGCCAATCAGTGAGTACAGAGCTGACCGGAGAGGAGTAAGAGACATGTCGTGTGTGTGTGTGTGTGTGTGTGTGCGCGCACAAGGGCTTCATTAATTCTAAACCAGCACAAGTGGGCATCCAATATCATTGTTGTTGTGTTTGGTCGTCACTTACTTTAAATAAAATGTCACTGTTGTGATCAGGCTAATTTAAATTCTGAGCTCGACTCCGAATGGAAAGTGTCTCGCGCAGTAATAAAGAGTATCTGACTTTTTTTTATTGTCACGCACACAAGCCTTTTTCATACAGATATATCAGCATCAAATTCCTTTAAAGAAAATTTGCATTAACATGTAAATTACTTCAAATATTTAGTATTCAAATGCACACAAATATGAATTATACAGACAGAGCAAGCATTAGCATTAACGCTACATTATGCGTTTGTATTGCACAAACCACGAAAGGTGAGGCAACATCATCAATGTATCACAAGCTGTAATGTTTCACATTTGTTTTATTGATTTACCCACAGTGATGTTTCGCCGCTGATATTTGGCTCGGTTTTACATTTCATACGCAAACCCCAATCCTTCCAAAATGGCTTCCTATTCACTATATATGCTCAATACGTAGGGTATAACATGTCGGCATTGTATGCTATACGTAGTGCACTACATGACTAATAGAACTCCATTTGAGTTTCAGCCACAGGAAAGAGCGACTCCAATAATTAAGTGCCTGTTGGAAATTGTTAAATGCCTACTGTACATGTAAGGTCACTTTTTCGGACACGTACTTTGTCCCTTTTATTTATATGTGATCGTTCGAATTTGAACGAACGAGGGCAAAGTGGTTGGATTTCAATCGTAAGAAGTTGTAGGAAAAGGCATGAACGGTAACCCCGCCCCTAATCCTAAACCTTAACCTTTATAACTTTTTTTATACGATTTGATATGTCGCTGACACGTTGTTACATGTACAAAATAATAAGAAAAATATGATGTAGTTATTTAGAGATCTTAATTTAGCTGTATTTTTTTTGATAGACTTACCTTTGTGTGGAAAACAAAAAAATCCAGACCTTTTTACCAGATTGATTTCTAGTTTCCAGACTTTCTATGTTCAGTTTTCTATAAATTTTTTAAACATTATTAACTGCATTGTAAGAAAAACATAAATTATGCATTATGAAGGCTGAAAAGTGCAGAAAATAAAGGAACCTCTAAAGACAGCGGATTTGAAACCTTGGTGTCTTGGGTTTTACTTTAACAATAGAATATTCATATCCATAACGTGTATATGTTTTCTGAATTTACCTATTTTTCCAGGTCTGGAAAATTCGATGGCCTTTAAATTCTATAATTTCCAGACCAGCGCAAGAACCCTGTGTTAGGCGATTAAATGTAAGACATGGGATCTTAAACATCCGAATGTGAATTTTTTTGCCTTCAAACACACAAATATTATAAACATATATTATTTGAACAGTGAACTTTGTTCTAAAAGCCCCACTATGCAGTAAAATCACCATCGGATCACTGTAACAGCTCACAAGGCCATTAACATGCAGGCAAGTAGCAACAATGAGACGTTTTTTCTGCCGCTGGTTTGGACTTTCTCTCTCTGTCCCTGTTGTGTGGGAGGCAATTTAGAAGGCCGTTGCTAATCACACTTGGGGAGGCGGCGATGAATTATTGATGTGATGTGTGTGATGAAAGATCAGAATGTCATCTAGGATGCCATTATAGTCTGGGACAGGGAACAAACAAACAAACCACCCCCCACCACACATACACACACACACACACCCAACAGGATTGTTTAGAGCAAATCAAGAGAGGATGGGACGAAGAAGCGAAGAGCGATTTTTGTCCAAAAGGCAACGAGAGAGACAGCGGGAGCCAGATGAAACTAAGAACAATGCAGCAATTATATAACAAAGAGGGTTATGACATATCCTCTCTCAAAACCTCCATCTTTCCTCTGAGCAAACACTCCACTCCAGGAGAATATAAAGAGCAGAGACGGAGAGAGTGGATAGTGTGAGATGCACTACAGCAACAACCCGGCTAACACGCTGACAGTGAGAGATAGAAAATGATCGAGTGCCGTTTTCTCGACTGTGCAGAGCTACAATAAGAGTTTTTATTGCTTCACCGGTGTGCTCAAGTTGCCTTTTAAAAAGATCTTTCTGGGTTGGGTAATCACCAGGGCCTGATTTTTATGAGTTAAAATTTACGATAACCAATAATATCAGCTGATAGAATTCGTCCAATAGTTTTAGGCCTGGTCCACACTAACACGGATAAATTTGAAAACGTAGTTTTTGTTATTGGGTGTGTGAATTGTAAAAAATATGTGAAATTAATAATCCGATAGGAACGGTCAGTGTTACCACCCATGCATGTGCGAGTGTATAGGAATAGAATAGAATAGAATAGAAAGCTCCTTTATTGTCACATATACAGGTACAGTACAGTGAAATTTGATTATTCGCATATCCCAGAATGTTGGTAAGCTGGGGTCAGAGCGAATATAATGACATTTGACTTTTGATTGAGATGTTTTAATAATTGTTTTACTGCAAAAAATAAATAAAAATTCTGTCAAAAGGAACACGACAGTTGTGTAAATGAATATAAAATCTTTGACAAAACAAAAATGATAAGTGTGCAAGCAGTTTTGAATCTGTTTTTGCCGCAGGTACACTCAGAAACCCCCCACCCTATCTGTTTTAGGGTTCTACATGGATCTTTAAAGGGTTTCTGCCAAAGAATGGTACAAACCAAAGAATCCTTTAGTGTGTTAGATGGAACCCTTTGGTTTTCTTGGAGTGTCGAAAAAAGGGATTCTTAAGGGTTCTGTGGATAGTAAAGGGTGCTTCCTAAAAGGGTTCTAGTAGAGTTATACTGTACATACAACCTTTAAGGGTTCCCCCAAGAGGGACAGACCAAAGAACCTTTTAGGCTGCTAAATTTAACGTTTTTTCTTTTCTTCTAAAACTGTATGTAGCAAGGTTCCTTCTAGCCCCTATAAAAGGTTCTTTGATTTGTCCCTTTGGGGTGGTGGGGGAGGGACCTTAAAGGTTCTATATGGAACCCCATAACAGTGGGTTTGCCGAAAAAGGTTCCAAGTAAAATCCCTTAACCTTCCAAAGAACTCTTGAGTAACTGTAGATAATCGATGACAGTCGAAGTCTCTTGAAATCTCTTGATGTAAGAAATTTTGGAGCTGTGAATTGGTAAACGAATAACCCAATAGAAATGGTCAGCGGTACCGGTAGAGTTTAAGTCAATTTAAGGTTTTTAGAACCACCATTGAGGACTCGTTAGTAACAGATAGAGAGTAAGAGAGTCCCAGACTCTTGTGGTCGCGAGTGTGTATGTGTGAGTGGTTTCTGAAGGGCAGTTCTCATCAGCGCATATGAAGGGGATGCTGTGATGGATGTGGCCTGTCTCTCGGAGTGTCGCTCTCCCACTCAGAGGGTCTCCGATTCCACATCCAGCACCATCCGTCAAGCCAGATCTCGACCCTGTGACCTCTCAGCACCTCAGCACTGCAGTTGAAGTCACGCTAACGTCTGTCCTTGAGGACGAGCCAAGTGAGGGGACCCATGTCCTCCATATGGACACACAGAGGGACAGAACCTAGGTGCCGTGCCTCTTTGCTTTACACGTTTGATAGAGCAATCTGTTCAGATCTCTGAGACCCCAGGACACAACGATTGTGACCAGCCATACAAAATTGCTTTTTAGCTTTTCTTTGGGGGGCCTTATCTACGCCGAGGTTCAAACACCAGAATAAAAAGTGTGTATCACAGATCTAAGATTAGCAATTTGCCAATTTTGAAGGTCTTCTGGATGCATTGCGAAAACTGAGCACAAGATAACTGAGACCGTCTCGCAGCAGTCTTTGTCTGTCTGCTTTTCATCCTTAAAGAACTTCACCTGCAACAAAACTTAAATATTCAACAGTATATGTGAAAAAGAAAAGGTTTTGCAACATTTATTTACAGCCATCGCACATGTACCCTATAGACTTGATGTGAGAGAAACACCATTGACTGCGGCTTTAATATTCGTCTACTTTATGCATTCCTAGTCTCGCTTTAAATGGAACTGCTGGTCATGTAGTAGCTCAAGTAGAACATTCTTCTCAAAGTTTGTCCATTTCTAATTACAAGAGTGGAGGTGCACAGCTTGTAGACAAACGTTTCTATCGACTTGACGGTTCTTTCCGATCTGTAATTGTGCCGAGTCTAGGAACTCGACAAGTGTCTGAGGAGATGGGCGAGGATATCCAAGCTGAAAGAATGCTGTTGCTAAGAAGGACAGAAACTACAACCAAGGCTCTGCTTGTTAGGGACATACTGCACCAAGTCGTAGAACTAGTGCCAACACGTCTACTGTGAAAAGTTGCACTCGAACACACCACAAAGACAAGAGCTGATAGCTGACATGCATGTATGTTCTGAACCTGCACGAAAGACCAACCAAGGAAATAACTCACAATCCCAGGAGGTGGTAGTGGTCCATATTTATAACCAGAAAAAGAAACCTGGAAAATGATGTAAATCATACGCTATGGCCTTCGCAGTCACCAGATCTTGACCCAATTAGAACACCTATGGGAGATTTTGGAGTGACGTGTTAGACAGCGGCTCTCCACCACCATCATCAAAACACCAACTGATGGAATATCTTTTGGAAGAACGGTTCTCCATCAGTTTCTCCAGTACAGTTCCAGAGACTTGTAGAATCCACGCTAATCACATTATTTATTACATTAACAAAACTTATTTCGCTTTCAATGAGGCCATTTGAACAAGCAATTATGGTGAGCTACATCAATCAAGTTCTCTCTTTTTGCAAGCCAGTTGGTTATTATCACAAAAAAAAAGGCCAAATATCCAAGCCTGTTCCTCTTGGTGCAATGCAGAGGGATGGACAGCTTCCAGAGAAAGGTGACTGAAATAAAGAAGAAAAAAAAAAAAACCTGACTTCAAGTGAAATCCAAGGTCATCTATGCCTACTGAAATCTATGTGTATTGATTTTTCATGTTTCTTCCCCCCCCCCCGAAGCAGTTCTTCACTTAAGAGCTTTATTCTCCTGACAAGAGTGCCCAGTGCTCTCGACAGCTTTACACATGGAAAAAAAAACACACGCACACAATTGTGCTGACAGCTCAGATGTGACATGGATTTGCTCATTTACTCACATCTGGAATATGTGATTCAGATTTCAAGTAATCGTCAAGCACGGCTCGGCTACTAAAAATTGCTAGATTGACATCTGGGACAAATTGCAGTAAGGCAGTGAGGAGAGGCTGTGAGGGAAAGTTTGGGTGCTATAACAGATGCCACTTTTTTTTTTTGGATGGAGAAATGATGGTTGTTAGATAGCACTCTCTTCTGATAGCCAAGCAGAACCCCTTATCTATTATTTAAAGCTGGGAGAAATCCTGTTTCTCGCTGGTGGCAGAAATTCTATCAAGGGAAGAAATAAACATGTTGGATTTGCAAGCGAATGCGAGCAAACGTCAAGGGGGAAATGGGGTGGAAACTTTTTTTTTTTTTTACAAAAATGTGAAGAGACAAGCGCAAGCTCCCCCGCCTCCCTCCCAGCACGAATGGCCTAATTGTGCTGCATAATGTCTTAAATGTTTACGCACAGCCTCTCCCTGCTATTTTATTATATATCACTTTGGATGGAAGGGACTTATCGCTAAGGCTAAGCCGTCATACGCAAGAGGACGGAGGACAAAAGACGCTTGGAGAATTCTTTGACAAACCAGCCATTTGACAGGTTTTGTTTTATTCAAAATAGAGGACAGCTTCTTTGAATCTTTTGAAATAGTCCCCATTGTTTCTAAAGGAGTTCATAATTGTCTTTTCACGAAGCACCGTCATTTGCTGGCATTCACTTCGAAATGAGTCACATTTGTTTCGAAAGATGTGGAGAGAAGTCGAGGTATAACGGCCCCCTGCCATGACATTTCTCAACGGTAGCCTCGTAGACCTATAAATGATTTTTTTTTTCAGCTCCTACCAAACATGGATCAAACCATGATCACATGCACTTAAATCCACCCACAGTAAAACACATGCACACTGACAGTGCATGAGAACTCGTCTACTGCCTTACATGAAAATATTTAGCAAGCATAAAGTACATAAAATGACAAAAAATCACCAGGACATTTACTACACAACTCAAACAGACACAGAACATCTGTTTTGTCTTTTTGTCATAAGCGCACATGCACACTAGACAATTAGGCAAATGAGTTTTGTTGCAGCAACAAAAAAATGGTCAAAATCCAAACCTTAAGGGAATCGGCACAATCCTGTTATCGCTAGCGGTTAAATTGGGATTTAGGAGGTGTGGGAGCCCTACTTTTATGGGTGCCAATAATTAGGGAACAGTACAATAAATGTATGTGGCTCTCAACATTGATATCATGGAAATGTTTCCGATATTTCTGTTTCACTCCTGGAGGCTCAGTTTAATTCACGACAGTTTTATTTTTTTTTGTTTTCCTTGTTTATCAGTTTTGGCATCAAAATAATATCAAAATACTTTTAGATTTTTTTCTGGTAAAGATACATGATACAGTAAAGCCTCTAAACTAGCAAAATCAACACATTTTTCTTTAATCAACCATAATAATAATCATAATCATAATAATCAAATGTATTTACAAAGCATTTAACGATTGCCTTGACTGAAGGAAAAAAATGCCAAATTTGAAATGAGAGAATTTCTCTATAAAGCAGTGTGAAGCTGTATTACATCATTAATATCATCATCACCAGTATGTCATATGGAAGCCCTGAACCGCAAGCTGTGAAATTTTTGTTGTTGTGTTATGTCTATAATATCTAGTTATTTCGAAATATTATGTAATTATTTCGACATACCGCGTTATTTTGAGAGATTATGTAGTTCTTACGAGTTATTATCTAGTTATTTTGAGAGATTATGTAGTTCTTACGAGTTATTATCTAGTTATTTTGAGATATTACGTCATTACGAGTTATTATCTATTATTTTGAGATATTATGTCGTTATTACGAATAATTATTTATTATTTTATTATCTATAATGATTGATTCCTCGTTATTTTGAGATATTATGTTGTTTTTTCGAGATTTTATTATTTATTTATATTTATTATTTAATCTCGAATTTCATCCTGAAATAACGAGTTATTAAGTCAAAATAACGAGATATAGTGTCGAAATATAGACATAGCACATCAAAAAAATTATTTGCAGTAATGCCATGGTATGATTTACATCAAATTATAGTACCAAGGCATATATTTCTATAAAGCGTGGTTAGCAGTTTGGACTATGTACCTGCATGATCTCAGGTCCTTGAATCATATTATTAGTTTTTATTTTTTAATATATATTATTTTAAAATTGTATAACTTTTTACACTCAGAATAGTGATAGCTATGAAGTGCAAATCAAATAATATATATTTTTAAATAAACAAATAAATAAAGACTATAAAAATAATAAAGACTAAAAGCTAGCAGGGTCAGTTTGCATCTGGCAACTGCATGCATTTATGTGCTTTTTGCTTTTATTTATTGTTAATGTTGATCACACTACAACACCATCCTATGACCATGTTGAATTATTCTCAGCTGCAGCTTAGCCTGCTACTCATTAGCCTAAATTACACATGAGTTGCATAAGCCGGAAAGCCGTTTCGCTTTTGTAAGCAATAAAGGACTGCGTTTTGTCCAGCAATTTGCACATTCAGGAAGCCGGTTAATGAAACGAATGCCTGAATGAAATAAGAACATTTAAAAAACGCTGTGTTCACTCTGAATACTTAGAGCCCAGTGGTTATGCAGAGAGTTGAGATCAGTATATGGGCCAGGAGAGCTTATATGTCTCTTCACAATTTCTTTTTTTTTTCTTCTAGCTTTATTATTGGCTGTTGCCTATATCAGCCGTCCCATTACATCACTGACTGTCTCACACTACACGACGTATACATTTTCATTCATAGAAAAAGAAAAGCATGTATATATATACAGTGCTGTGCAAAAGTCTTAGGCCCATGTAAAAAAAAAAAAAATGTGTAAAGTGAAAGTGCTTTTAAAAAATACTGAAATTAAAAGTTCCTGAATATAAAAAAAGACTATAAAGAGACAGACAGCCTTGATTATCTTTTTATCTAAAAAGTGCTCCATTACTGAGTATCTTATCTTATCTTCTTTAATGACTTACAAACATTTCTCTGTAACATTACATTTTATGGAAAATGAATGTTTGGGAATCTAAAATGTGCTCTTTTTAATGACACTAACTGTAGGAACTAGGTCCACACAGACTTAAAGGAAGATCCAAGTGCAGAGCTTTATTTTTAGACACAATCCACATGCGTTGGTCAATGGTACGGGCTGAGGGTCGAGAAAACCAGGAAGTCAGACGATTGGCAAACAAAACAAGGGACAGGCAAAACTCTGCAACGATGGGACAGGCAATAGCGTCGGTAACCAGGTCATCCAATGGCTTTGAAAACGCTCGGTAATGCCATCCGGGGATAGGCAAATACTTCCCAATGAGTCCATGTTGGTGAGCTGTAAATATACTGAATGAAATAACAGTGAGAAATAGAAACAGGTGAGTGAGCTGTGAACCGGAAGTGATCAAAATATTAGAAACCGAGACCTCTGGTGGTGTGGGGTGGTATTACTAGTGTTGTTGTCGGTGGAGACCGTGACACTAATGCAGAAGACATCAAATAAACATTTCTATAAAATAGAAACTTCTGCCTAAAACTTCTGCACGGTACTGCTTATACAGTAGATATAATATTGAAAATATGGCGTGGAACGAGATCAATCTGGAACGAGATCAGAAAGCTGAAGATTCATTCGTTTTCCTTCTCACACCACCAGACCATCTGCGACAACACTTCAAAACTGGCACTGCAAAAAAAATGATACCTTAAAAAGTAAATAAAAATCTCAAATTGTAGGAAAAGGTATTTAATATTTCTCATTATAAGATCATTATACAATAACTATAAAACTGATAATTTCGCTTCCTTCAGGCATTTATTTCTTTGAACAAGTAAAATGATCTGCCAATGGAATAAAACGATCTTCAAACGTAAAATTTGTTAAATAAATAAATAAATAAAATAATAATTTCCGTATTTGTTTTCAACTAAATCTGAGCGAGACATAATTATAGCTCACTTTTTTCATGTCCAGATGGTTTTTAAGAATTTGTCAGAAAAACAAAAAGCACAAACACGCTACCGATGTTCCTTTTTTTTTTTTTTTTTTTTTACTGCACTTTTATCTGCCCGCTGTTTACTTTCTGTCTCAGAAGGCTCTCGAATTCCTGCGTCTCCAAAAAACCAAATCATTCTTGTTTTGTTTCTTTTTTTCTGCACAAGTGAGCGCGCAAAAACAAATTGAGTGACAAGCTGTCAAATTAGGAAAGAAAAGTCAAACGTGAAACACGTGTGTGTTCATGAGGCAGTAAAATATACATTTTTATAAAAAATAAAATTCTGGAAATGGGAGGAATCACTTCAGCACTCGATGGTGAATTGTCTACAGCACTACGTCAACTAGATGACAGATTACAAGAAAAGCTAAGTTGTGTAGTCTGAGCGGTACAGCGCCCTTTTGGGATTTGAGAGTTGTGTAGCATGGACTTGACCTAATGCAGGACTGAAAAACGGTCCACATGGTCCACAGCTCTGCAACTCACTGAAGCCTTTTCAAAGACTTCCATCACACACACACACATGCACACATCCTTTTACCAAATAAGGACCGGCACGATATTTGTATTACACTATCTGTAATTGGTAAGACTTGTAAGTCATTTTTGAGAAGGATAACAGAAATTTGCTTCGCCAAGTAATAATCACATTAGCGGCCCTCCTACAGTAAAACTAATATCTTCCCCACAGAGCTACATGGGTTTCATTCGTGCTGCTGGCAAGTTTACAATATCAGAGCACTTATTAGCTTTCATTTCCTACCAATGCTAGCAGCGTTACAAGGATCAGGAAATCGCTAACACCAAAATCGTCCTTATTCGGAATAAACCAAACATTACAATCTTAAAAATACTTCACAAAAAAAAAAAAAAATGGATGTCACTAACTTCTACAAGGAACCTGATCTAATGGCCAATTTAATAATGGTTCCTGTCGACTTATTTTTCATGATTAGCGCATATATATATATATATATATATATATATATATATATATTGTGTATATATTCAAAAAGGTAACTGAGGTCAGAATAATTTTTTCTGCCCATTTAAAAATCATTTCTATTCATT
>JAOUQW010000031.1:1032872-1064632 GCA_028565825.1 Olivaichthys viedmensis | reverse complement strand
CCATAACGTTCCATCGATCAGCTACACGGAGAAGTTTTGTTCATGTTTATAGATGACAGTGAGTCCCACTGTGTCCTAAACCACATCAGCACGTCTGTGTGACATCACTGAACAACTGGGTGTGGGGTATTGTATTTACACAATTTTTTTTTGGGTGAGATAGACTTCTATAAATAATTTAATAATATTAGTCTTGTAGCTCCAGTGCAAAAGTGAAGGAGCAAAATTCAGACCTCAAACACTTCTCAGCTGATCGACTACATTTCTGTTTAAATGGAAAATTGTGTACATTTGATTTTTCACAACACACTGGACTTTGCTAATTAACACCAGGAAACATCTTGAACTGTGGCGCTAATCGGACTGATTGTTGTTCGTTCGAGAGAGAGTCATCGCCTGTGAGATTAGAGTTATCGGGCTAAAGCTGAGACTGTTTTTTTAGAAAAAAGAAAAAAAAACCTCCGCCATGTTTTCAGTGGCAGAGACGAGGCGTAATAACAGAAGAGTCCCCGAAAATTGGCAGTGTTTGTGTTAGTCATTGTCAACCCTGGCGCTAGCGCTTCCTGTTTGCGCTAGTAATTAAGTGTGATACATCTAATCAGCCATAATGCAGAAGCTCAAAAAAAACGTTATGACATGCGGTTACGATATCAGCGAGTGGGAGAGTGCAGATGTCTCCGCCAATTATCTACACGGCCATGGATGATTCGACGAGAGAAAAAAAGAAAAGAAAAAAGAAGACGAAGAAGAAAAAAAACAGAGCCGGCTCCGGAAACTCGCTAAGCCACTCACACCCCCGTGAGCGAGGAAAAAGCGAATGCCTTGTTTGAGGAGCTACTTAATCAGAGCATCCCATGTGACTTACATAATAGTGCTAATATTGTATCTCTCTCAGTTCTCTCTGAACAGGACCCGAGCCGCACCTGTGTGATTAATATCCGGGATAAAATGGTGGACAGCAGCTGTGAATTCATCACTGTCAGGTGACGGAGGAGACACTCGCATCTCTCCAGCCAGCCTTAGGGGGTCCAAATCTCAGCCTGGCCCTCGTTTTTTTAATTAAGAAGGATGTCAGGATGCCTCTGCGATTCCAGTTGACCTTTTGCAATGTGTAATAACCATCCTGCATTTGTCTCAAACTTGACTCGTTGTCCTAAGACGCCTGTTTAATGAACTACAGGGTCCAAAAGTTGATGATTTTAGATTAAAAGAAATACTGTCAAGATTAATATCAGGTGTTGATTATTAAAGAACCCCTAAAATGTGTAATTTCAAACCATTAAAATAATCTATGTACAATAATAAATTGTCCAGGAAACTGTTAAAAATGGTCCACACCAATCTCTACACCATTACCCTCATTTAAAATGCCATAGTCTATGAATATACACGATTATGCAAATTGGAAATCCCCCCATGTCCTCCTGCTAGCCTGAATAACTAGTCGGCTAGTTAACCGCTAGTAAGCTAGCTCACATTTGCCACTGGTCGATTATTAGTTAAACTGGGATTTCAGTATCTGAGTCTCGTTTTGCATTGTCATATTCGCAGTGATTTATTTAACATCAGGCAAACCCGTTGAAATATGATGTTACCATAACAACGACGAGTTAAGCCAACCGGCTAGCTTAAAAAAAGAGGTTCTGTGGCGCAAACTTTCCGTGTACCACGTTGTCACCATCTAATAATTTGCATATGGTCCAAAGCTGTTGATCTTATTTTGTGACATCACATACTGAGCTCACGTGTAGCCCCGCCCCCGGATCAGTTTTATACAGAAGTACAAAGAGAGTCTCCGTGTTACCAATACCAAGTTATATTACTGGGAATCAGCCATCAAAGAGGTATAATCAGTGTACGTATTTAAGCCCTCCTGTCCCTGTCCAGTTTGTTGGTGATTGTTCCCCGTCGTGTCGATGTCATGCTGTGTTTTGTCTCTGATGTCTGTTTAGTTTATGCTAGAAGTTAATTGTTAATAAATATGTCTTATTACGGTTCGCGTTTGTGTATTATGTCGGCCTGGCAGCGTGACATGGTGGGATTTATTTTTTTGATTGGATAATTTTCCTTTTGGAGTTTTAATATTTTAACCATTTCATTTCCAGCCAAAACGAAACAATAAAATGAGACCATTACTACAATACTTGTAAGGATTAAATAAGACAAGCCTGGTGTTTCTATGAAATAAAAATTTACTACAAATTCAAATTGAAGTTCGCAGAAATCAGTAGGCCTTCCATAAAAGCCTACAGCTGTAAGCGTACCTTTAACCTACGGTTCTCAAACTTTTTGCAGCCAGGGACCCCTTCCAGTGTGAAATTATTTCCACAGACCCCCTTATATTATTAACCCAATCACTGCGTTAAAATCCAGATCTGAAATATTTTGTACATAAATAGCACTTATAACACTTACAGTAATTGCATTAATGATTCCATTAAACATTTGCTGCTGCGACATTGACGGCACGTCCCTGTTATTTACTACACACATCTAAATAACAATTAGTTAATTCATATAACCACAAAGTAAATGCTCTTCTGTGGTTCTAACACAAGAAGCACATGGACGCTGCCTCCTTTAACACGGACTGTGAACTGTGTCCATCGAGCCAAGAGTAAGCAAGAGTGTCTCTGTCACACACTTTATTTATTTCTGTAGATCATCGCTCACGGTGTCCATCTCTGGCCGCCTTTAGTCTTGTCTGATCTCACCAAATGTCAGATTTATCTAAAAACAAAACAAAAAAACAAGTCCCTCATCCATCGGAAGGTCTCAAAGGGCCTCATCTCACCTCTCCAAACTTGAGTCGAATCTGCAGTGCAAAAAAAAAAAAAGGAAAAAAGACAAGCAACACGGCCAACGCTTTCCAAATCCCACTTCGGGGGTCTTTTTATTGGCTCAATGAGCTGTCAGTCTCTGAGAGCGATGGGGGGAGTGTCTCATCGCTGGAGGAAGACAGTTTGTCAGCATTGCATTAGGGCTTAATTGAATGAGATTGGGCTCGGCTACGGGGAGACGACACTTCAACACAAGGTGGCATCTTCACTCATATTGATGGACGCCTACTCCAAATGAAGCGCTACGATAAAAGTTCCGAAAGTCTAAATTCACTACTGAGAACTGCTGGACTTGACTGAGGAAAGACAGAAAAGATGCAGAGACGACCCGTGTGGCTCGTCCTTTAAACATCCCAGCACAAAGATCTTTTTATTATTATTATGGTAGAGCGAGCATCACATTGAACACTTTCTCTAACCAGTTACCATATCTTAACTGGACCCTGTGTGTTTTCGGTCCAGGCTTTTAAGTACATTCCATACCAATTAAAAAACAAATTTCAATCAAATATATCACAATGTGGACATCATACATTACAGAGCTTTAACATGCCATCATGGTTGATTCTTATCTCGTGTCTAGAAAAACATTTTTAACAAAGATTGGCCCCACCCATTGGAAATCAATACGCTATTCGTCGATTCCACCGCCACTTCCTAATTATGTCAGTTAAGCCTTACATTCCAGCTCATTAAGTTCTAACCAGTCTTTATGTAAAAACCTGATCGGATAATTTTCCTTTTGGAGTTTTAATATTTTAACCATTTCGTTTCCAATTAAAACGAAACAATAAAATGAGACCATTACTACAATACTTGCAAAAAAATTCAATCAGACAAGCATGACGGTTCAATGAAATTAAAATTGAACTACAAATTATACACTAAAAATGAACTAAATTAAATAAACATTAGTTCACAGAAATCCATAGGCCCTCTCTAAAGGCCCACTGCTGTAAGCGTACCTTAAACCTAGAGTTCTCAAACTTTGCAGGCAGAGACCCCTTCCAGTGTGAAATCATTTCCACAGACTCACTTATTTTATTAACCCAAACCAGTAACATTGCAGTAAAATGTAGTCTTCTGAAATCTGTAATCTGAAGCATTTTGTATCATTATTAACACACTATATAATAAACTATAATGACTATAACACCTATTATTGTGGTTGCCATCTCCACCGCTGTTATGTCATTTAAAAAATATCACGGACACCCTGGGGTTATCCATTTTGAGAGCCACTTTAAACGAGACATTTCAACTTTAAATTAGACAAGGCTCTCTTGTTCCCTTTCTTTTTTCTCTTTTTTTCCTCTCTTCCTCCCACCATTTTTTCCTTCTTTTTTTCTCCCATTTTCTTCTCTTATTTTCCTTTCTGTTTTCTTATTTGTTTTTCTTTCACGTTCCATCTTCTTCCTTCCTTCTCATTTTTTCTCTCTTTCATAATCACCCTTTTTTCTCCCCCTTTCTTTTTTCTCACATTCTCTTGTTACCTTCTCCCTGATGTTTTCTCTTCTTTCTTCCTTTTTCTCTTTCCTTTTCTTTGCTTATTATCTTTCTCTCTCCCCCTCCTTTTCTTTTTTCTCTTTCTGTCATTCTTTCTTTCTTTCTTTCTTCGTAGCTCTGAAGCATTTCGTAGCATATTAATAGCACAAAATAATTGCGGACACCCAGGCTATATTTCACGGACCCTTGGGGCTCCCCAGATCCCATTTTGAGAGCCACTTTAAACTACAGTCCATAATAAAAGGCTTTGGATGAAAACGTAAATCACTGAAATTTGCCTAAGATGAGGGCATTGAACTCTTATAAATGTCCCAGGACCAAATACATTTTCTTAAACTGGCCCTAACCGAAGTCTTGTGCATTACTGAGCATACTTTACATCATTCTCAACTTCCTAACCTCGCTAATCCATCGATCCTGACCCTGAGCCCTGTATGCACTCCACTGAAATCATTCATTTGTTCAAAAAGCTGAGCAGAGATCTCCTTTACCATCACACGACTCTTTAACCCGACTCTTTCAGAGTCCATGTGCAGCGATTCTCTCATCAACCCGTTCCTCCATTACCCAGAAGTCAAACCCTTTAAAGTCAGCGAGTTTTCATTCTTCATTTCTCAGCCCTTCCCCTCAGAGCACTCGGAGATAATTACTACAGCGCGTCCTCCGGGTTTTAACTCGTTAATGATGATAGGTGGATGGCAGCGAGAGTTTCGCTAAGCCTGAAACTCTTGTTTTGGGGCGGAAGATAATCCCCGCTATGCCTCTGTTATGTTTAACATACTGGAATTAATGAGGCACCGAGAACAGGGTCATCTAAAAATAACCCCACGAGCAACAAAGAAACACATTAAGGGCGGCACGTAGTACAAAGTGTTCGGAAAACGTGAAGACGCAACCTAGAACGTGTACATTATGCAAATCGGTGCGCTCAGAGTGTACGTATAAAATATATAGAGTATGTACATTAAATAAACATGCATGAACGGTATGTAACATGTACAGTTCATACAGTCGCATGCAAATCACATGCAATGTTTAAATTCGTAACAGTTTGCACGACTCAGGTCGTATGAAAAGTTCAGAAGGTTAAGGTTAGGGTTAGGGCCGGTGTTAGCATTTGTACCTTTGCCCACAACTTTATTCGTATGAAATCAAACCAAATAAAACCTGGAATTTGTACAACTTTCCCCCGAGATCAGGTTAAACTCATAGTTCGATGTATCCTTTGAGCAAGTCGATGAGGTATTCACGTTTACTTTAACCCCTTGAAATCTCAGCTTATTATTCAGTTGTTCATTTTAAAGCATATTATTAAATAACTACTAGTTATTAGTGAAGCTAATAGGAATGGAATTTAGTTCCGAGAGTGAGGAATGTAAGTCTGGATTTAACGACGACTCCCCAGGACTTAAGCCGGAGTTACACTATGCGATTATAGCCACGACCATGGGAGTAACTTTGTTTTGTAAAGTGGTGGGGACAAGAACGATGGCGGGGGAAAAAAACGTCAATAATAAGGAACCAGGCCAATTCTGAAATGTTATATGAGATATTTTAACGGGCTATACTTTCAAAAAGTGGTGAGGACAAAATCAGACATATCAAAACGTGCAAACAGCTTGTGTTTTGTGAAAGTATGGTGTGTTCATTTCAATGTGTGATTCAAACAGAGTGTTTTCCTTTCAGAGGGATTCCCAAGTAGAACGCCTTTACGAAGCTGAGAACCCATAACTATCCAAAGAACCCTTGAGGAATCATTTTTTCTAAGAGTTTAGTGCACTTTACCTAATTTTCCAGTCACTATAAGAATCCCCCAAAAATTCAGCCGCCTTCCCTTTTCTCTCTTTTTCTGCTTTTTTCCTCTTCCCTCTTCTTTTACCTCTTTTTTTTCCTCCTCTCCCTAAATATAGGGATAAATACAGTTATTTATCTAAAAAGGTCATTTCATGAAGATTCTCAACGGGACATGACTGCTATCTATATTCAAACCCAAAGCCACAAATGTACAATTCTATTTCTTCAGTGTTGCAAGAAATCCAGAAGAAAAATCTCTTGTTGTCAGGAAAAAGTCTGAATCCTCGATACTCCTGCTGGCTTGAGCTCAAAAAGAGACATGAAGACGTAAAGTAACTGAAGCAGAGCTGATGGCGTTCTGGAGATCATTAAAAGGAATATTCCTCACACCTTAATAATTTATTCCCTATGATCTTCTTTGCACATCTGTCAAATTGAGACATTTAAAATCCTTTACTGTCTAAATGCATTTAGGGGACGGGTGCCCTTGTATCCACGTCTCCTCCAGAGTACAAAAGCCTGAAGAATTTCGAATTCACCACGAAAAATTTCAGAAATAAGCTGTAGACGTCTGGACGAATTATAAATAATGAATGAAATTGGAATGATATACAGTCACGTCCTCACAATTACCATTTCTCATCCAAATAAACCTTCCTTCTACTAAAGTGACTCCAAAAATGTCCACATGCCTCAAAATTGGCATTGCTAATAAAAGAACAATTATCTAACTAGAAGATGAGATGGAGAGCAAAAGTGGAATTAAGATCTGCCTTGATAAATGTAGGAATGGTGATGTGTGGCTTTTATATGTATTTTATGAGAACTTGGCAAACTGAAATACCAAGAGAAATGTGATTAAACACAAATCCCAACAGTAAAAATTGCCCACGTAAGCACAAATTAAAGCAATCGTTAATTTACGCTGACGTCTTAAACTAATTCCATATTGAGGAAGATTTCTCTTAGTGCACAAGCTTCAAAGACTTTCCCTTGGTCCCAATTATTTTTTGCTTTATAAACCTCCTTATAATTAGACTGATTAAATTCAATTTTGCAATTTTAACCCCTTTTTTTAATTGGGCCACTCGTAATTCGACAATTAGGCTGACACGTTGTTCAATGCTGGAAACGAGTGCTGTATTATAATTTCTCATACTTCTTAATTCAGCCTGAAACGCTTTACGACAATTTTATTTTTTTGCAAGAATTAAGGACTGTATTTTGGTTTTAATAAAACCAAAGTTTAACCTAAGTTTAAACTTTAAAACTTTCCCTGTTGAAATACACAGATGAAATGTTCCTGAATTTGAATTACAACTGTCACCTGAAGCCACAACGGGGCTTCACAGCCGACCAATTAGCAGCTCTGCAGTACAGGTCCACACTGTAGGGCCCCCCCTTCTCTCCCTCACTCTCTACAATTCCTTCATTTCTCCTCTTTCTTTCTCTTTTTCTTCTTTTTTATTTTCTTTATTCCTGTATTTCTCACTTTCTTTCTCTTCCATTTTTCTCCCTCTCCACTCTGTTTTTCTCGCATTTTCTTTCTTTCTTTCTCTGACTCGTTCTTTTTCCCCATCTTTCCTTCTTTCACTCTCCCTCCCACCCTTTTCTCTTTCTCTTATTTTTCTTTCTTGTTTTCTCTCTTTCCCCCAAATTTTTTCTTTCACTTTCTCACTTCTTCCTTCTTTCTTTTCTTCTTGTATTTTTCGCTTTCTTTCTCATTATGCCATTTCCCCTCTTTCTTTTTACTCCCTCTTTCTGCTTTTCTCACACAGTCCATTTCTTTCTCTCACTCCCGCTTTCTCTTATTTTTTCTCTTTTTCCTCCTTCCATCTCTCTGTCCCCCTCTCTTACATTCTTTCTTTTTCCTTTCTCTCTTTCTCTCTCTCTCCCTGCTTCTTCCTTTCTTTCTTTCTCTTTCCTTTTCTCTTAATCTCCCACTCATATTCTCTCTTCCTTTCTTCACTCTTTTCCAGTCTCTCCTCTTTCTTTTTTCTTTCTCTCTTCTCATTATTTCCTTGTTAGTTTTTTGTTCTTTTTTTCTCTCTCATTCTCTTCCTTTTTTTGCTCTTCTCTCTCTTTCTTTAATTCTTTCTTTCTCATCCCTCCATCACTTTCAGCTAATGCTAATCCAGTTGTAATTGTAAAGCATATTTAGCCCACATTCTGTAATGTTTTGTAGGACTTTAGCGTTGGTATCACTGAGGAAGCGGCTTTTCTAATTCCGGATCTGTGTTTCTGTGTCGAAACAGTCAGAACTGGGGCATTTTATTGGAGTGAAAAATAAAAACACTTAGTGCAAAATTGCTCCTTGTGGAACAGAGAAAGTACACACACGTTCATGTAGATAATTTGCTTCCATTAAACATTTTGGTCATTAAAAAAAAAATCATATGCATTTGTAATTCATGCAAGAGCGAGAAGCATCTGGCGTTTTCCAGAACTGGAGCTAATAGACTTCAGAAACATGAAATCATCAAGCCTTGAAGTAAGTTAACATTCCAATTTTATTTAAAGAATATTGAATTAAAGTTAGTTTTTGATCTAAGCTGTGTCTGATGGCAAGAATATTTAAATAAAAAGGGATTTACAAAAAACAAACAAAAAAAAAACAACAACACCCACATGCCTATGAGATTAAAATGACAGGCATCATCTGAAAAATCTTTCATTTCAGCTGCTGGCCTTTGCATTATATATCATTTTCAACCCATATCGGAATAAAAATCGAACTTCTGCATTCACTGACCATCACCTGCAGCCTGCTCTCATTCTACGAAGGTGCTTAAGCTGTTATGTTTGATTTATGAGCTTATTTACCTTTGTTTGTGGCTTGTTATGAGCGCACAGCATTACTGTTGTAGCTCAGTGGGAAATTTCTGGTTAATTTTTAATCACCTTATTGCAGCGCAGCTGTGAAACAATAAGCAATTCAGATCTAGCCTCCTGACTGCTATTCTCGCTCCTGCCCTCTCCACTGTGAGGGGCAAGAAATCATACGGTTTCAAAAAAAGTGTAACATGATGATGAATGTTAAAATGACACTGAACGGCGAAAACGATCGGCCGGGACAAAGTCTCCCGACCTGATGACACTAAATGTACCACATAAAGACGAGGTTTTTATCAGGATATTCCATCCCAGCGCAGGCCTCATGAATGATGACCACGCCGAGGATAAAATCGCATTAACAGAATAAGTTGATAGTCGCATGTAATGCGATGCGGAGATAAAAGCGCAAGCGGCGTTATTTAAATAAATAAAAGCTTTGTGGGCGAGACAGTCGATAATAAGTCATCATTGGCTCAAGTCTTTCCATTTGCATTTACTTTCACGCCATTTAGCACCAAACTGCATTCGTCTTTGCTAGACTTCAGTTTATAAAAAAAATAAAATATCTCTTTTGATTTGCGAGCAGTATTTCACTAAACATGTCTCCAGGCAAACCTAAAAAGGTATAATATTGGCAACCAAACTCATAAATTCCCTGACGTTAGCTAGCTTGCTAGAAACTTGGCAACTGGTTTTAATTACACAATGCAATAGTTTACTTAATGTTAGCTAGCTTGTTGACTAGCTCCTGGAGTCTAATACCTACTGCTGGAGTGGTAACATTAGCCAAGCTAGCTAGCAAGCTAGTTAACACCCCAGTGCTGTGTTTAGGTAGCCGACTGGGTTAGCTAATGTCGCTAAACTTATTACACGTTGGAGTATTTTATGCTAAGCAGTACGGCTGTGGCTTTTAAAATTGTCATTAAGACACTCTGGCTGAGGTGCAACCTATCAGAGCTGAAAGATTATTAAAAAAATTATTTGTTGGTGGATGAAAGCTAATCTATGTACAAGATTAGAACCAGGCAGCAGAATGAACTATCCATTTTTTCTACAACATGCTAATTTGATGATGAAAGGAAACGGTTCACATTGACATACCAGAGCTTGCTAGTTAGCATAACTTCTCTAGTTTCTTAGGGGAAAAAAAACTCTTTTTTTATTCTCTTACACTCGAAGAACTAAAATGCAGCGGTGGTCTAAACACGTAGAATTTTGTTCTACTAAAAAACCCAGGATGGCTGATCTGATAGGGTTAAACCTAAATAAATAACAGAAAAAAAGGTTCAGTGAAAATATTGGTATACGCCAGGCTGTTTATGCAGTGGCCTAGATATAATAGCAAGTGCTGACGCTTTAGTCCTGATCAAGCGGAACCCAGCAATTTCACCACGAGAGCTTCGGCCTGTATTCACCAAAATGCTCTGGTACACACAATGCCCGTCAATTTGGTGCAAGCGCGATTCACTGCACATCGCACGGGAGCGATTGGATGCTCGTCGCTCCACCAAAAAAAACGACTTCCCTCTTTTCAAAGCAATTGTAGGCCATCGCCGCTCTGGTTGCCTCTGGCTCTTATACCTGCTCTCTGAAGCATGTGGTCAGAAAAAGGGCTCCGGGGGCCGCGTCTTTTCGTTTTTTGCTGCACAACAACACTTAGCGATGTCAATTCGGCCCATACGCCTATGTGATGCACCACACACAAGAAGGCTGGCGTCTGAAAGATAACAGCTGACATTTATTTGCTGACCCGAATCAGGTCTTCGCATCCAAACCACTTTCTCAGCACACAAAAACCCCTCAATCTCAAAGCAATAAAGCTTTATTCAGAAATTATAGCTCGAATGGAAGAGCGACGCAAAAGACATAAAGCAGGTCATACAGGTAGCCATTTTTTACACTGAGAAAGAAAAGAGCAAACTGATGAACAGACTGTAGAAGTTTTGCCTTAACAACCGTCTCTATCGAATATGACTCACTCAAGGGCAGATATTTATGAATCAAGGGATTTGAACATATGTGATTTCTTTCTCTCTGGCTAATCCGTCATGGACATCAACTGCCATGAACGTCTCTGCTGATTCTGATCTTCCTCTAATTCATTCGTATGAAAACGATCAGCATGCCAATCTTAATATCTTTGGCGTGTGTAAGAGGATTAGGGTAAAGCCATGAATGCTTAAAATCTGTGCCAAATCGGTGGTACGGCCACAATAAGATTCCTGCTCGTGTCCTACTTTCCCATTCTTCTGGAGCCTTGGTTTCAAACAAAAGTGGAGTATTGAGCCATCTATGTGAGATTAGATTTGCGTCAAAAGTATCGAAACGAATAAGGCCGGGGTTATATTTGCTTTTAACTACGCGTACGTGTACGCAAGGAGGCTGCCGCGCGTATCCAGCGTTTGCTTGGTGCATCAGTTGAGCGCATCCCAAAAACAATTACGCAACACATGGTGCAATATTAGCGTAAACAGTGGGGGGCAGTATAGGGCGATGTGATGTGTCCACAACAGACTGAACAAATTAGAGCTGTGCCTCAAATCACACACTTATGCACTATTCTAGTCAGTTTTTGAGTATCAACACTAACTGGTTTCCCCATTACGCTTAGTGTTTGAATAAAACAAACCTCTCATGTAGCCTACAAACCTACCAAAAAGTCTGTTTTACATACTAATCTCCTACATACTTTTAAATGTAAGGTCGTAGTGTGCGATTTGAGACGCAGCTCATGGCAACAATCACGACGACGGAGGAAAGTTTCAACATCTGTGTTTAACATCTGCATGCTGCTGCACAGAGACAAATATAAATCTGTGTCCCAGAATAGCTGGGTTGCTAAACATTTTACAGGTTGTCATGGAAACCTGCCGGACAGGGATGTTTCGGCTCTGACCTTCCCTCTAGTGGATATCGCTTTTAGTCCTCCAGATGTACAAAAGGTTCGCAGGCGAGTATGTGAACAATGGAGCTTGCGTAGCTGCTGCGTCCGCAAGCGCACCCGTTGTCACGCATCAAATCTAAATTGGTTTCGCTGATCAGGAATTGTCTTCGCTGGGAGCTTTGCTTGGATTGTTTATGCTGCTAGAGCATTCAGTTATAATTCTGACACACATCTGGGCGGGTTTTACAAGAATTGGTTCCCACTGGATACTAGGAATAATAAACTAAAACACCGACGGTTTAACATCTGTTTATTGCGCGCAGCCGTAACTGCTTCAAACTGAACAAGACGTAAGGCCTGTCTCTCAAACTAAATATGGTAAATCGCCCAACCATAAAACTGTGTATTGCGTCTGTAATATATCAAATAACCAGAATCCAGCATAAACATCAAAATGGACAATTAGCTTAAGAATGCACATTATATTAATTATAGAGACGCATTATTGGCTACTTGTGATTATTTCACATTACACATGCCTTATTCAAATCCCTGTTTAAGTAAACGGTTACCAAGATAAATTCAGATACCCAAATATTTAAATAATCACACCCTATTAGCTACTGAGGATTGGCTTGCTATCCGTTTCCTGGCGATTTTCTTAAAAAAAAAAAAAAAAAAAACTTTTAGTCCTGAGCATTTGAACTAGCACTCTTACCTGCAATAGCCAATGAGGACCAATACCTGTAAAACCTTACATGAATAAACAAAAAAGTTGGGAAAGCAAAGATGGCAGCAAAAACAATTCCTGATCATCGAAACTAAAGCAGAAAATGCTGTAAACACAAATGCGGCTCCATATTTTTAAAGACTATGTTCCACTTTTTGCTTTGGAAGTAATTTTTTTTTTCTTTCCTTGATTTAATACTTGAAAAATTGCGTTTGACACATTTGACAGAAGTCTAATCCCGTACATCCACCTGCCACTTTTTGATTTTTTTTTTGAAAAACCCCCAAAACAAACCTGATTAGGAGGGGAAAAAAAACCCACCTGCAAAAAAAGTTTTTACACTCGGCCAAGTTGATAAAGAGATCCATAAAGAGAATGAGATAAAGGTGATGGAAACAGTTTTTTTAAAGAAATTAGTAAAAAGTGAATGAATGTTCACTTAAAGGTATAATCAATGATTTTCGCAGAATCAAGCTGAATCTCAAAATTTAAACAAATGTAGCCCCGCTCTTCAGTTTTCTTTCCAAGGCCACGCCCCCAAAACACGTGCAAACACGTGTGTGCGCAACATGATTGACATGTAAATAAAGATGCCTCCTTGTCCTGATTGGTTGGATGTTGGTGGTCCACATCATGTGCTGTGAGAAGAACTTTGCCAAATATTTTAAAAATAGCTCCTCCCACTTTTGTGCAACAAAACTTTGGAGGGAGACATAGCTAAGAAGGCATGAACACCGCAGACCAACACAAACCCAGAGGAGATGAAAAAGAAGGAAAAAGCCTCTCACCTGCTGCGTCTCCCTAGGCGTGGTCTGCTTGACTCGGCGGCTAGAGGTTGTGGTGGTGCTGCTGGTGGTCGTGGTGGTCTCCATGATGGAGGTGGAGGCGTTCGACTGTGGTGTGATGGAGGAGGAAGAAGAGGAAGAGGAAGATGAGGAGGAAGAGGAAGGCGCCTCCCCCACCAGCCTCACGCTGCCCTCGACGCGGACATTGGGATCACCCTCGACGGCCATGTTGAACACTTTGAGGCCGTTGTAGTAGAGGCCCGACATCTGGCCCTGGAAGGAGCGGCTCCTGTCGCGCTCCCAGCCTCCAATCTGGATGGTGGTCTGGCTGTTAAAAATGGTGAGCTGCCGACCTGTGGGAGGGGGAAGAAAAAAAAACAGCACCAATGGATGGCACTGCTTGAGCGCCGTGTTCCGAACAACGTACATACAAAAAGAAAAGGAAAACAGGAAATGGTGGGGAAGAATGATGTGGAATAATCGCGCCTGGGAAAAAAAAAGACGGATTATTTGGCCGGCGGGTAATGAGCAGGATAAATTACCCATTGCCGGCGGGAGTGGCTGGTAATTTATCTGCAGTTGTGACAATGGGGGTGCCCGTGAAAAGAAAATAAAGACATAAAGATACGGTATAAAAGACATAAAGTTAACAAGAACAAAACAGAAATAAACTTAAACTTGACAAAAAATAAAACAGCATTGTTTTGTTTTTTTGCTATAAGTACACCAAAGACTTGCTCAGTGTGGCGTTCACTCCTACAGTCTCTTACGAAACACTGAGTTAGAATCGTTTGTCAGAACTAATGAAGGCATCTCGAAAGTGCTCTCTCCATATAAACTCTCCATATGTGGTTAAAGAGATTTTTGTTGGCTAATGTCATAGCAGCGACGAAAATGGATCCATGACAGATGTTTTCCACTTTGTCAGCCAATTAGCATTTGGAGACAAGATGTTCACTCGAGGTTCATTAAAACACATCACTATATCATGAAGTTATACGAGGAGGGGATGGAAATAAGCAAGGATGAGGATCAGCTGAGGATCTGACGTGGAACTTCAGCTTTCCCTTTTTAGCAAATTTCTAGGACGTACAGAGCATAAACATGAACATGTAACGATGAACATGGAAAAAAGAAAGAGACAAACAGCCTGATATTTTGTATATTAAACAAAAATGTGAACTAAAAAAAGATGAAGAATCTGATAACAGACCAGAACAGAAAGGGACAATGGTACATTTCCAGTGTGGGAGGACTTTTTTTCCCCCCAAACATATATATATGTATATATATATATATATGTATATATATATATAAACACAAGCATGCACTTAAACTTCGTCATATTTTTCCCTGTTACATCTTCTACTTTATGCCCTGCATACATTTAAAATGTTTGTTAAAGGGACTTCTGATGCCAATTAGTTTCCATCTATTTATCATATAAATCAGTTTTAATATCACATTAGATAAGCACATACGTATACAAATAACATACGTACATACCAAAGTATATATATATATATATATAAATGTATAAAGACTAAGCGATGACACAAATTACCTTTAATTTAAGCTTTTTATCTTCTCATTTAAGCGTTTAAAAAAATACAATATTTTGATTCATGATTTTACACATATGTTTATAAACTAATTAATTCGATTTATCTTTACAGTCCCTTTAACCTGCAATTAACAACAATTTAAAAAAATACACTTCAGTACATTATATTTACTTACAAGCTACATTTAAGCTGCTTTTGAAATTTTGTTATTGGTGTCCGTTTAACTGCACAATTTAATTGATTGGTTTAGTTGTGCTACAAAATGTTACTTTATGTTCAAATTACTGGTTAAGTTTTAATCAGTGGTTTTTACCTTTGTCGAGTAGCCATTCGTCAACTACTCGACCGAGTCGATATGGGATTCGCTGCCTAGCGATCGCCAGTCGTTCGTTATCAATGTTGCCTTTAAAGTTTAAAGAGACATTTCATTGGTTAAAAAAAAAAAATCTGAAAGGTCAAGGGTTAAAATGGTAGAAGCCTGAACTGAACAACTGAAAAAATAAAAGAGTTTTAATTTTCTTCTTCTTTTTTTTTGGAAAATTTAGGAGGTTTAGAAAAAACAAATCCGCCCAACTTTAACTGATAACATTTTAATTTATATCGTCTTAACCACTAAGGCTACATTATGTACATTAATTTACATAATTTGTATCGAGTTAAGCTAAAAACAACACAGAATTCCAATTATACCAATATCCATGAGACAACTTTATATTTACAAAATAAATGTTTATTTTTTTCTCTTTTCTCTCTCCCTTTTTTATTTATTTAAAAAATCTAGTTACACATTACCGTAAGGAAAACATAATTTTAACAATGCCTTCCGTCCTTTACGCCTAATTATCAGTTCAAGGCATAGAAATATCTAAAAAATAAAAAAAGGAAACAAAAACACAGTTTCAATTCCAATTACCTTTTTAAAAATATGGAAACTATTTATCAGACTAATTATGCTACCCATGAAAACAGTAATTACAGTATTTGGAAGGTCAAAAGACAGAGCATGAAATAAGTACAAGCACAGGATAAGTAAACAAGTGGACCAAGGTTTTGACAAAAGCTTTTGTTTTTTTCTTGAAAATTAAACCCAATTTGCTGCTGCAGGTCTTCAATTATAGAAATATCTAGTGAACTATGGAGAAAAAGTTGGAAAAAAGGTGTCAAATTTCAATGTGTTGCATGCTAAAGGACCTGTTAGGAAGAAACCGTATCATTTCTTACAGCTTCATTCATTCATATAAAATCACCATTGTTAGTTTCAATCTGTAATTTTTTTCCCCTGAGATCTGGTTCTGGTATTGATGATAAAGAAACCAGAAGTAAGTAACGGACCATTTTCTTTTTACAAACGTTCTGATTGGGTCTCTAGAGATAAGCGCCTAATAATTATACCTATGTGCCTTAAAGGTCTAATTCAGAAACACTAAGTGGTCAGTACTTGCCTGAGCTGATAGACTATGATGGACTGCACAAAGGCAAAGAGACGATGCAGTATTCAGGCTACGGTTAAAAAGCTTACGCCTTTGACTTTGTGAAGCCTTGACATCTAAAATAGGCCAACGACTCACAAGCAAAACAGCTAAAAAATGACTGTTCTGACTCAGAGGAACCGAAAAAAGGCACTGCAGAACAGATATGGTTTGAAGAATGGCTGAGTTGAGGTGGCTTTAATGTTTGAGAGACTGAGTCTGAGAGAAACTCTATTTCATTTATCTGAAGGCTAAAAGAACGTCTCAGAGTATCTAGCAAGCATTTTCTATGCTCGCCTTCCAAGGATGATGGGAAAACATTCAGAGTGTGCTTAAGAAAAACGTTCACTATACCATAGCAGCTGGGATTTCAAAAATAAATGGAAAAAGAACCTTAATAAATACTTGTCATCTCATATCTGGGTGAGTGTATTAGGCCTGAGGCCTACCTCAATCCCATCAGCCACCTGCTGACACCCAAACACCTCACTGTGGAGAGGTCACACACGAGGTGAGAGGTTAGACAACACTACAGAGGACTGTAGCCTGAGGAAGCAGGAAGGGGAGGACGTAGGGAATGAATTCAGAGTTATTACTCTCTAATTATGCATGCTGTGTAAGAGAGAGCAGAAACCCTCAGGCTTTGAGCTCAGTCAACAGGCTGCCCCGTCGTTCTCACCATGTCATTTGGTATAATAACATTACCGTGCATGCAATGGTAATACTCAACGTTTGTGCTGGAATAACACTCGACATGTGCAAAGCTTACTAATATGTACTTAAAGGCTTAACTGTATCAAATATATACCACAATAGCGGGTATTTCCTGCAGCTACAAGACTTTCCTAGAGAAAAAAAATGGTTAATGATTTAATCAGCAATGTCAGTTTAAATTAAAATATGTGTAGTGTGTGTGGGAGTTTTTTGCTGCTGGAGCATCCAGAATTGCCCCTGGGGATCAGTAAAGTAAATCTATTATTTGATCTATATTTCTAGATATCTAAGACAAATCCAAGAATGCCACCTTGTAAGAGGTTCAAGGAAGCAAGCAAAGGAACTATGTGGAAGTGTTGGGCAAGTGAGCTCTAAATAAAATAACATAAACTTGAATAAAATAACCAAAAAAAAAAGTCCTGATCTGTGACAGCATGACCTTGTTTACACTTGTTCATTTTATGCCTTTATGTATTTTATACAGATTGTAATCTGATTGCTGTTTTTTGCGTAATACGCAAATCAGCTTATAACACTTGACCACCAACTTCCTCTGCTGTTCTTCATTTGCTGCCAAAGTCAATCTTTAGAAGAAGCCATCAGTTTAGACTGTCTAATACAGCAATAACCCCAGTTAGAGCTGTATGTAATGCTACTGCGGCCCATAGACCAATGTGAGTGTGCAAACAAATTAAGGACTGGTGGGATCAGATTGTGCTGGGCATCGCAGCAAAGTTGTAGAGTCTAAGTCAAGTTTTGAGTTACAAGCTGTAAAGTCCGAGTCGAGTCCACAGTCCCAAGATGTAGAGTCTAAGTCAAGTTTTGAGTTCCAAGTTGTAAAGGTTCGAGTCGAGTCCAAAGTCCTAAGATGTAAAGTTTAAATCAAGCTCAGAGTCCCAAGCCATAGACCCCATGTCTGGACTAGACTGGACTAATCCTAAACTCTGGACTCAACTCAGACTCTACAGCTTGGATCTTTAGACTCAACTCAGACTCTGGACTAGTTGATTTTCCGACAAGAGTGAGAATGCCTTGACTGTTGCACCACTTGTGAGCCCCGAACCTTTTTTTCTCCACCCCTCCAAGTTTACTTTGTCCTGACAAGTTTACTTGTTGTTTTATTTTATTTGACTTTTTATTTTATTTTATTCCAGCTGTGATTTTATTTGTATGTGTACGCCACCTGAGGTGTTTCCTGACAAAAGGATAATGGCAGCGTTTAAGAAATTGTATAGGCTCTTTTCATAGATTTGGCAGCACCTCAACACAGATCAAAATCAGCTCTTTGAATGCTGGACAAAAACATACAGGTGCATCACCAGACCTCAAAGCCGTCAGGACAAAAGGTGGGATTTTGTCTGGATCTATACAAAAAGTGCCTCCATACAAAAAATTTGACAGAAATGGACAACTGCAGAATTACAGCCCAGTTTGTGGTTTCTTTTAATTGTACTGTTTCGGAGCCTGACAGAGTTAATAAGAGCAGTGCTAATTAAGTGCCTATGTAATCAATTTATGGTCAAACACTGGACCTCGGGGATGTAGAATAGCTGGACAAAGTTATCTCCCAGCTTCCTACCACAGTTCTGGGCCCTGTTCGTCCCAGAGGGAGGGCAGAGTTCACTTTATCGGCACAGCACAGCGTCCTCCTCCCTCGGCCCCTCCTCGATCACAATGCGGTGAGATAAGATCTATTATCTCAAAACAAGCCAAAGAAAAGACTCAGGAAAAAAATGCATCTACTATGCCAAAAACTTCAAGGAATTCAAACGATCTCAGAACCCAAACCATTTTATTTAGAAACACATTCTTTAATCGATGGAAACAATGGAACAATGGTTCATTGAAATCCTGATGCTAATTTATACCAATTTCTCACAATAATGTTGTGTTGTTAGCTACATTTACCTGGCTCAAAAATCGACTTCTTTTGGCAATAAATAAATAAATAGATAAAATCCCAGGCCTTATCATGAATTTTCTTACTGGAAGTTTTGCAAATGATTAAAGGTAAAACACTCGTGTTTTAATAGTTAACCCTTAGAAGCCTACATTTGTAGGTTTAAAGACTCCAAGAGGCAGCCATACAAACCATATGTTGTTTTTTTCAGGACGTCCTAAACTACTCAGATATGTCCTCATTTTATGAGAACGTGATTTTTATATGAATAATACATTATTGTGACTTAATTATTTATTAATAATAAACTATTGCACATGTCTTGAAATGTCTGGAGTCTGGAAATACCTACGGCTTAGTACTGATAAAGAATATAGAATTAATTCAAAACGAAAATGTACATCTTCTCCTGATGTTTATTACCAAATTTCGAATTGCCTTTTGAGTGAAAAGGGAAAATAAACCTACCAGCGATGAACTCTCAGAGAAAAGTGTAAATAAATATGAGCAAAGAAGAAACAATGATAAAGGTATTTTAATGGTAAAAATAATTGTCCTTTTTTTGGAGCATTTGACGAATCTGCATCAGCAGTGACATCACTATTGTCACTCAGAGACCCTGTTTCCACCTGGTCATCTCATGCGCCTTGTATCTGAATTGTATCCTGATTCACTTGTAGTCGAATGCGTCTCCGGTTAGCCAGACTGAAATCCTGATTGCTGGATTACTCGTTAATATGCAAATCAGCTCATTACATTCGAACACCAACGTCCTGTGTTGTTCCTGGTTTTTAGTTGTTTTATAAATAAGATGGTTGCCGCTTTAAAATCGTGATTTTTCGTTTTGTTTTTAATCTCGCTAAAGCCGTGTGTCACCTATTGGGAGGGTTTTTGGTGGTTAAATGTGTCTGGGAGAGGCGGAGGCATTTACACTTGTATAACATGAGGCTAAAATGCGTCTCAGATCCTCCTGAAGTGGTTTTGAGCGATGATCGGATTTACACTTATATTTTATGTGGAAAATTCCAATCCTGATATCCTGATATGAAACTTTCTTTTGTTGTTTTATCTTTTCTCTGCGTTTTGGAGATAATAAGGAACATTTGTCATTTTCAAACCTGGATTAGTCGTTGATACTTCATTACTCGACAGATTACTCCCTATTCTAATAATATGCGTTTTATGTCTGAGAGTTACACCATTCATGAGTTATGAAACCGAAAAGACATGTTGAGAAAATCCCTGCAAATTGCATTCGTCATCCTTTGAAGGTTAAAGTAAATCTAGTACTGAAGCTCATAAGCTTATTTTACGAGAAAAAGCACCCATGTAAATCATTGACTCTATTAAATTACTATAAAATTATTCAGATATTGACTTTCCTCTTTCCTCACAGGAGGACACCGAGATGGAATGCATTTAATTTACAGTACAATTAAACACGGAAATTTAGAAACCTGTGAACTGGATTAGTGACCTAACAAGCAACATTGAAATCCGTTTGATAAGTGTTGAATCAATGGTAAAGATGTACGAGATGAATTTGGAAGATTTTTCTACAGATTTGGTGTTGCACATCCTCACAGACTGCCAGCTTGTTATCACATGCTTTTATATTTATTATCTCTAATAACAAATGTTGCATGCCTAAATTCTCTGTAAAGAAATAAGTCTTATCTTTGGATTTACCCAAAAATCAACATTTAACTTTCAACTAGATGAAAAATATAAGACCATATATAATGATTAGAAATTCAAAGAGTGCCCCATATTCGACTCGCTGCACTATTCTCATTAAAAATTTAAATTCATCTGGGTTATCAGTGCCTTCTTTAGCTGATGAGTCAATCAAATGCCGAATAATATGAATTGGTCATTACTTCTTCCTCAAATTCATCTCTCCTCGTCAACCATTCTGGAGAAGAAGTCAGAAAAAAAAAGCTTCAGGAACTTTCTGTATATATTTTTGAAAAAAAGATTATATTTTTAACTTTGGTTTTAAAGCACTTTGCTAAAACATGGGAATTTTCAAAATACCAGAAGACTATATTTTATTTTTATTTTATTAGATTTTTTTCAGTTTCGGTATTTGGGTTATTTTGTATTGTGTATCAAAATGTATTGTGTATTTTTGCCACACTATATGTCATTTAATTAAAAAAGAATTTCTATTTGAAATTTACTTACTTAATGGCTGGGAATTAGGACCATTTCCACATCATACACACACCAACACTGGATCAAGACATGTCCTTCTATAACTATGCATGCTGTATTATTTTAAGACCCTTAGTACTCTACAAATTTCAAAAATTTAGGATTATTGAATCCTTTACCACCTGGTGAGGAAACTCTTTCAGCCTTTTAACCTCCTTTTTACCTGATTCTTTAAGTGATTTTCATTAAAAATGATAATTGCCTGTTTGGATAGAAAAAGTACTACGTGTCGACTTGATCAGCCATTTTTAGGGGCAAAACAACCGCAAGATTCGTTAAACTACCTTTGGAAAAGGGTATCGAGTCATTTCCAGACAGTGTAATTCATTAGAAGCTTTTCAGATAGTCGGGAGGCTAAAGAATCCCCTTTTTTGACCCTTGTGTTCAATCTTAAATTGAGACGGGACCCTCGGGGAAAGTGAATAATTGTGACTATTCGGCCGTGCAAATTGAAACCAAACTAATGAGACGGCTAACCAATCTTTAGCTAGATTTGTTCTTTCTATATCAAGCTCTTCACCGGACTCTACACAGAGCCCCCAAAAAACTGCCGCACACAGTTGAGTGCAAAAGTTTGTACACCCCATGGATTTTGAATGGAAAAACCCTTTATTTCACAGTTTATCTACAAAAAATAGGATTGCAAGATGTTAAAAATCAAAATGTGGCTGTCTTCTACAAGACCACAATCAAAAAACACAAGGCAAAATCAACAAAAACAAATATATATATATATATATATATATATATATACATAGACGTTTTGTCATGACCTTAACCACTTAAATTATCAGTCAAATATTTATATCACATTCCAAAAAAAGGGAGATGCTAACTTTTGCATGAATATCTTTTTTTCTTCTTTAAATACTATTAATATCTTAACACACACTATTCAATCATTTTTGTTACCACCTGTTAAACCTAACCCACTAAATGTCTTTTTGCTATAAATTACATTTCTTCATCTCCTTCATTATGTCCTCGGGGGGTGTGCAAACTGTTGCGCTCCACTGTACTCCTTTGGCGTCACGTTGATGTCTAATGAACATAATAAAATAAATAGCGTTTTTAGATTCAATGAGCTTGAGGAAATGAGATCCAAACATCAAATCAGGGCTTTTATGACGTATCATATCCTTAATAACATAAGAGGAAGTTTTTTTTTCCAACTGTTCAATGATGTAGAGTGAAAAATATCGTTTTTAACCATCAGCGGCCTGCAGACGCTCACAGAAGAAAATCAAATATCTGCAACCAGGAAAGAGGCTATTACACACCATAAGATTTAATCAGGGAGAAAAAATAAGGTGCTCTATTCTCATTTCCAGGTTCTGTGCATCCACTAAGTGCTGCTTAGAGAGGGAGAGAGAGAGAGAGAGAGAGAAACAGACTGAGAGACGATGTGTATGCTGAAGCTGTGTGTACGCTCAGATTTAGGCCCAGGCTGTTAACCCTGCGCTTCTTTCCTGCAATGTTGGCTGCCTGTCTGAAGCCCTTAATTCCTCCTCCTACCTGAGGCAAGCAGTAGCCATCGAGTCGCTCTTTCGGTGTGATGAAAGCGACATGCATGGCTGAAAAGGTCAGCAAACATTGCGGGAGGAGGACAGCGGCGACCGAGAGACAGCAGACTGATGGCTCTCAGTCAAGAGCTGCTGCGTGATCACATGGCACATCGATCACATGAGCCCCCTATGGTGCAAACTGTGAATCGTATTAATACGACTGGGACCCATTACCAATTATATCCCAAATAGGTTCCTATCACGCTAAATACAATGCGACAGGAGGCATGCACTGTATTCTTTGTATTCTCTGGCGGCTAATTTGGATTTAGTTTTAGTAATCGCCTTTTGTAAAACTCTTTCTGAGACAGGTTTTAGGCTTGTATAAAAAGGCGACATTGATTAACATTGGGTTGTCAAAAAGACATGTGCAATAATAGGAGGGATAAACATTTTATAACAAAAATAATCTCGGTTACTAACGTCGCTACATTTGAGGAAAGGTTGCTAATGTTACCGAACATGTGTATGAATGAGCTTCAGAGAAGGATACAGGTCAATAGCCCATAGCCAGACAGCCAATATAGCAAGAATTGGCTTAAAAGTAAGTAAGTGGTTAGTAGTTTGAATGATTCTGTTTGGTCCGATATACGCCTTGCATTCTGGCACATGCATCCAGTCCATAGCCCACTGACATCATCAACTTCCCTTTGTTTTAATAAATAAAGAAATAAAAAACATGTATTGCTCAGATAGCATGGGAGTCACTTCACAAGGAGATGAAGTAATTCCGTTCACGTCGGCAAATATATTCTCAGAGAAACCTTTCGTCCAACCAATGGTGACCTTAAAACAAATCAGTCATCTGTGCTATCTAATAATTGACCTTTTCCTTTATTAAATTATGAGAACCACAGAGCAGCAATCAAACCCAGTGTAATTTTGAAACCTCTTGATGCTTTTGTCAAAACCTTTTTTTCGCATGTTAAAAGACTACTGAACTAAGAAACCTAAGCATTGCCATTTAAAAGTTAGGGCCAAATCCTGACTTTGGGGTATCGTTTTAATTGAAGAACTCAATGAGATCCAGTTATGCTTCTGCTTTCTCTAATCAGAGTAGTTCATTAAGAGCAACAGATGGGTGACAAATGAAAGGAAAACCAACATAAAGTGTGTTAGTAAGGTGTTCGGGCCACCACGAGCCTCCAGAACAGCTTCAGTGCTCCGTGGCGTTGATTCTTAAAGTCTCTGGAACTGTACTGGAGGAACTGAGGAGAACCGTTCTTCCTAAAGATATTCCCTCAGTTGGTGTTTTGATGATGATGGTGGTGGAGAGCCGCTGTCTAACACGTCGCTCCAAAATCTCCGAGCAACACGCATGGCGTGTTTTTTGTGCGATCCTCCCCCACGCAGGTTTTTTTTTTGCACAGAATGTGGTATAATTATGCCTAAAAATGGGCGCAAACAGCTTAGAGTTACAATGTCTTATGACAGCAACAAAATATTTTTAAAAAGTTGCATATTTCTGAAAGAGAGTTATGAAAGTATTAAGGGGCAATATTTCCACATTTTCACCACATCCTACTTTTTCGGCCACGAGCCCACTTTATTGTTCGAATTATATTAATCATAGAGCAGGTTATAATTCGGTTAATTGTTTTCCTGAAACAGGATGAAAGGACTTGGATGAAAGGAGCGTAATTATGCCCCAGATAGCAAATGAGTGATGATGGCCCAGTGCCGGCCCACACTTCACACTTTCATCTGGCCCACATAGCACCATGGAAATCCAGCCATTAGCTCATCCAAATCTGACTGCCAGAACCCAGCCACAACTCCACCCCTATGAGGCCGTATTTCAGGCACGATATGGACCAAAACGTACAATCAGGCCACTTTTTGGTCCCAAAAATGAAATGCAGCACAAGCATTAGATATGGTTGGTTGCATTTGGGCCATATTTGGTCCAGACTCCAAATGCTATAAAAATACTGGGCCACTTTGGTCTAATGTGCCTAAACTCAACCACATTTGGCCTGGATTCATCTGCAATCCGGGACTAATGACAAAAATAAACTGTGTTGGGGTGCTGGAGTAGACGGCACGTCTGCTTGCTGGGATATATCTTTATCTTTAAGGGATCCATTGAACAGATTTTAGGCCAGAATATAGAATATAAAATAATATTCTCAGGCTCCTTCCCAAGAGGGAATGATTAAATATTACATTGTGGGCACTGTGTAAAATCTGGCACGCAAAAGTTCAGCGAATATATCATCTTTATGCAAATGAGTGTGATCGCTGATTGGCGTTTAGCCAATCAGACGAGAGCTTTGCAAAGGGAAAGACTTTTAGTTCGCCATAACCAAATCTACGGAAATGACACTTACGAGCGGCGAGCAGAGAGGCCGAGCAGTGGCGCGAGAAAATGTGCAAGCCTATATTTTTTGTTTTGTTTTGTGGATTTGTTGTAGATCAAGGATTCTTAAATCTATGCCATTTTGAATTCAACTTTGCAACTATGTGCTGTCTGCACATCAAAAAACTACAGACAGATGACAAATGAAAGGAAAAAGCTGAATAAATGAGTGCATCCACAGGGCACAAGGGGTCACTGAACGGTTTGATGAGGATGAAAATGATGTAAATCATATGCTCTGGCCTTCACAGTCACCAGATTCTCAACCTAACTGAACACCTGTGGGGGATTTTGGAGCGACGTGTTAAACAGCGGCTCTCCACCACCATCATCAAAACACCAACTGAGAGAATATATTTATGAAGAACGGTTCTCCATCAGTTCCTCCAGTACAGTTCCAGAGACGTGTAGAATCTACGCCAAGGAGAATTGAAGCTGTTCTGGAGGCTCATGGTGGCCCAAACACCTTACTAACACACTTTCTGTTGCTTTTTTTTCTTCTTTACTTTGTCACCCGTCTATATTGTATTAATGGATTATATTGTGCTGACTGATCATAAGGCGCTTCTTACACGAATGGGATGGTGATGGTTACCATCAAGTCCTGGAATTGGACATTTTATGTAAATACTGGTGACGCATCGATTGTTTTATTTCACAATCTTTTCAATTTAAATTAGAGTACAATGCACAATGAGTATGTATTTAATGAAGCCAAGGAACTTGTAGTTATGCTAGAGCCTGAACCTGAGTTGCTATATTTATGAAACCGCCAACATATTTTTTTCCACTTGAATGTTGCCGTCCATGACATACATTTGACCTTTTTTCATATTCACAAACAAACCCCTGTGCCTGCACTGTAGGTTTGTGTTTTCTAAAGTGTGACGTGAATACAGCCTGACAGGCTTTAACATTTTACACTATGTAGTGAAAACACCTGGACAAGGGAAAAAAAACTAATTGGCAAAAAAGACCAGGCTGACACTTCAGTGTGAAGTAGCTGAACGAGTCGTGTTGCTTGATGGCACACCAATGAAATTACTTAAAAAGGTTTGGAGTGAAATGTAGGAACAGGAAATTACAGAGGAGACCCACTATATCCAGATTTATGGAACGTTTGAATGGTCTGGCTCTCAGGACCAGCTAATGCACCCCCAAATCAGAATCTGGCCCTAGTACTAAAAGATTTCTGACAGACAAAGAATGCAGAGGAACTACTATATGATTATATAACATCAGCATAAAAAAAAGAATGCAGCAAACAGTGACAGAAACCTCCCACCACCATCCTAAAGGTAGCCTTGCATCTCTGACAGCTGAAGATCTGCAGAGTGGAAGGAAAGACGGGGGTTCGTACCTGTGGGGTAGCGCTCAATGACTGGCAGGTCATCCACCTGCAGCGTGGCATTACCCCCGCTCCTGGTGAACTTCACCACGTGGTACTTGCCGTCGTTCACGAACTTGGACTTCTCCTCAATGTTGATGTCGTCCGTGCCCACGTTGAAGATCACCGCCACATGGCCCTTTTCCTGAAGGCGGACAAGAAATTCGAGAAAAAAGACATCACGATGAGTGAAGGAGAGAAATGACAAGATCCTAGCTACCTTTCTTCTACGATATGTCACTCAATAAACACTTATACACACTGTTAGAGGAAATATCACTCCATTCATAAACTCTGATTGGCTGTGGTGCAACCTACCTAACCTAAAATATTTTAAACTGTGTGTAAATCATTACAATATACAGTGCTGTGCAAAAGTCTTGGCACCCTAATGTTCGTTTATATAAATGTTGTCTTAGATGTTTATTTGATGTCTTCTGCATTAGTGTGTTATTAGAACTGAGCAAATAGTACATTTCCAAACATTCATTTTCCCAAAAATGTAATGTTACAGAGAAATGTTTGTAAGGCTGTTCTGGGTTTTTACCTGCAAAGACAGAAGCAAGTGAGAGCCAAAGTTCTGCAGAAGAACTCTGGCAAGTTCTCCAAGATTCTTACAACCTACCAGCTAATTTCCTTATAAAACTGTACGACAGTGTGCCTAAGAGAATTCATGCAGGTTTAAAGGCAAAGGCTGCTCACTGATTTGGTTTAGTTTACTGTGCACAATAGATAGACTTTTAATTTAATTCATTTTAAAAAGCATTTTCTGCACTGTCTTACACCAAAACAGATTAAAACGTTTTGACAATTAAGAAATTTCCTTCAATTAAATAAAAAAACCCAAAAACGCATAGATGCAAGTGACCAAATGCCCATGGCTACCTATCAGTTTCCTTTTAGCATGAAAGCTAGTTTGTATCGTCAAAGTTATTATAATGCCAGCTAACATTTCAGCGGTTAGAACTGTTATCTGTCGTTAGTTAGCTTTAATTGATTTTTCTCATATTCCTTGGTTCCTTGGCAAAAGGCGACTAATTTATCGTCAGTAACAAAAACCAGTGTGTGATTTGTGGAGCAGGCGTCTTTTGCATTTGTGACTCTTTCTCGTACTTTTACTTTCATACTTTAAGTAGATTTAGAAGTGTGTACATTTGCACTTTTACTTGTTTAGATGAGTATTTGCACGTTTACTTGAGTAAGGAATTTGTGAAATTCTACCACCTCTGCTACTAGACGACATTAAATGGGTTCTACATGATATACCGATGGTTTTTGATGTGTGATGTTTCTAGGTTAATACAGTGTGTAACTGGTACACGCATTAGTTTGCTGGGTGATTTCTCCTGCTGTAGAAAAATGAAAAGGACATTTGTTGCCAAAGAAGCCTACTAATCAGCCAATAACCCTTTTCAGACACACGACTTGAGATGTGCAGAACAAACATGACGTCAGATTAAAAAATTTATACAAAATAGACAATCATTAGCGGGCAGATGTGGACCGTAATCTGATTCCCAGATCCGCTATGACTGCACGTAAGCAAACATTCACTTTCATTTAAGGTACCGTGCGGCCATTAAAGTCAATCCCGAGTCCCAGCCTTTGCAAAACCAGCACTGGGAAATCTCTAATTGTATTTATAAAACACAGGGGCCACTGCATGCTGATTGAATTAGACCCTGCACGCATGTGTTGACCGAACTATAATGCAGCCGCGACTGTATTTCGGGTCAATGTATAAAGAGAGTCATCAATACTAATTAACAAACAGCAGAGAGGGGCACTCTTTATCCCCCTTTTCTCTGGATGTAATATGCAGAAAACGGTTTGACGAAGAGCCCTACTGATGGCGCCGTCTTGTCAATCCCTGGAAATGTGGGCCATTTCTATTTCTATTGTTCCTCTTTTGCGCTGAAACATACAAAACCATTTTTTCTTCACTCCCAAGCCTTTCACCCCTCTGCCAGGAAAAGCGACCATCTGTGTTTTGAAATTCGCCTTGCGGCCGTGCTGCAGACCCATCCTTGTCCTCTGTTTTGGAACTGTGGCATCAGTTGTCAAGAAAACCCCTCACTAGGAAAAGCTTTAAGCGCCTCAAGGAATCAAGCAAAGCATTTAAGGCATGAGTTTTGGGAAAAAAACAATAAACAGCTGCGGACATTCAGAACAACATGAGCGGCAGATTTATTTTGCATTTTACACTGTTCTTTTTCTACGCCCACATTATCCTCACATCACATAGATCCAAACCCTGTCCTGATCCATCACACTAATTTGTCCCTAAGGACTGACTCTAGGCTCCTCCGTATCCTCCATAAGAACCAGCTGCATTGCTTTGCCTCAGAACCGAGATCGAACCCCGAAAATAAAGCTCTTTCCTGTTGCCTCCTCCAGTTTCATCAAATTTGAGAGGTGCAGCCACAGCGTCTTCCTGATGTCCTCCGACATGATGTCACTACTAGAAATAGAAAAACTAGCAGGTGTAAAAAGGAAGAGTTGAAATCGGTGATGAGGATCCAGCTGACCTCAACCTGGATAACTTATTTACTTGCATTGATTTCACAGAATCCAGAAAGAATTAACTGCCAGTCCGGGTTTTCTTTTTCTCTCAGGTCAGTTTGAGATAAAGGGACTTCTTAGCAGCCAGTAACCTTGAGTCACTTGTGCCTCCAACCAACCGGCAAAGAAATACATAACTTAGATACTTGGATGCTAATAATGCATACTGTGCATTCCAATTGGAAGGAGCACTTCCAAGGTAAAAGGTGTCCCATTCGGAGCTCAGTTTTTTTGGATATTCTAGGACAAAAATGGTGGACCAAACTGTCACTCCTGATGTACAGAGGACTACGTTTTACAAAATGTAAGTGAATTGTCCTGTACCTAACAGTCATATTTGTGTCCATATTTGTGTTTGCCAGAAGTTGCCATTTTTGGTAAAAATGAACTAGCTAACCTAATGTGAATGTAATGCAAACTGATCATCGACCTAGCTTAACTTGTTAGTTATCCTTAGTTAGTTAGCTAGCCAGCAACCCAGTGTAAGGTGTAGCCAAGTCATGTCACATGACTGACAAAATATTCGGCTGGAGTAAAAGAACAAGCTTATTAACTAACAAAAGTAAAAATAACTAGCAATAAAAACAGGAGTCAAAAGTATAAAACAGTAAGCACTGACAAGAAAATCTAAGTGACATAAATACAGAGATAGAGAAAAATCCTTAGTTAGTTAGTTAGCTAGTTATCTATCCTCAAGTAAGCTGATAAACTAGCGACAAATAGCGATTAGTGAATAAACAAATGTCGCATGTCTAGACTACTGTCCTGCCAAAGGTCACCTATTGGTTAAAACGCTGCTTGAATAAACAAGGACCTTTGAAGGAAGGTCTGCCTCCTAAATGAAACTTAGCTTCACGGCACGTTAAGAAAATGATCAACGCTACTTTGCTAGCAGAATTCAGCTAGTCAATAGTTTACCTACTCACAAGCTACTTGATTTAAAAAATAGCAATGCTTTCAGCTAGTTACTGGGAAATATAGTTAATAGCTTCACTACACTGAAGATATTAACTATACTAATAACTATACTCATACTAATAACTATACAACGCTCATGCTAGTCTTCCAATGCTAGCAGTTACATCATGATGGGCTACACTAGACTTCTCAGATCTAAAGCATCTAAAACATCTAACTGTGATGCTCCCCATAAAACTAGCCCTTCTGACCATAATTTAAAGAATCTAATGTCATGAAATGTGGGTTTTAGTAGCTCTAACAGATAATTAGAGCAGGCAGATGTGTGTTGCCACGCAAAAGCTAACACACAAAGGGTTTACGATGTGTATTTAAAAAGAGCTGACAGGACAAGGAGATGACACAAAGGTGAGTAGAGGTGATATGGAGGAGATGAACAGAGCAGTTTAGTGTGCCTGGATTAAGCCACGGCGGCCGAAACAAGACACATGTCTCCCTGCCGAAACACTCGCAGCTCTGTTTTAGCAGAAGGACCCTGTGTTTCTGTCTCCGCTCTCTACGTCCACCTGGCCTACCGAGCCAACAGCTGCCTTTCATCATCACTTAAATATTTATGCGATTCTTTTATTCTAAGGACAACTTGAGTCAGTGGGAGCCGAATAATGCACAATTACCTTAATAGCATGTGATGCGCATTTGCCAGGTCGAGCTAATGCCCGCAGCAAGTTGGAAAGCATGACTTAAGCCTTTCTGAGGTCGCCATCGCCGTTCCAGCTTCACTCTCAAGGACTAGTACGCGGCAGGAGGTTGCGGCGCAAAGAAAATAGGACACGTTTTCCCAAGGACTGTCAAACACATGGGGGAATTTATTCATTTTCTGCAAGGTTCATTACTTTACAAGTGCGAAAAGAAAAGAACAGAAACCAATTAGAGTGCCATTTTTAATAGCATCCTGCAATTGACCGTTAATGCTTATTCATTTAGTCTGCACAATCTTCCAAGCATTAGAACAAGATTGTTATTGCCACATACACAACCAGAAGAAAATTTAAGAAAAAAAAAACACATTTAGGTACCATTCTGCTTTGGGTTTTCCTTCATCAGCAAAAACGATGCGACCATAAATAGATTAGCAGACAGCGTAGGTGTTAAAATGTCATATAAAGACATCATTTTTAGGCACCACTGGTAATTTTCACTGAAAACTGGAAAGTGTATTTTGACACAAAAGTACCACATAAGAACTTTTAACGTCTTCGATAGCAGTTCAGTCGACAACTTGACAACTTGCTAAAGTGGCACTTTTTAAAAGTTTGACCCAAACCTTAATCTCTGCAGATTTTCAAGAAACAAGGACGACTTCCTGAATGGAAATGTCATGTATTTAACCCCTTAAAGTCCCAGGAATCGTTGGCGAATCCAGACCCCTCACTCGTAACTACAAACCTTTTTCTATTTGTTTTACTGTAGTTACTGAATAAAAAGCTTTAGGTTTAATTACTGGATAATAATCTGAGACTTTAGGGGTAAAGGTGCACTATAGGTGCATGAAGTACATACAAAAGCATTTAAATTATCATCAAAATATCAAGCTTGGTCGAGGTTGAAAGTTTTGTGTATCGATAAGGAAAAGGCGATAAAAGGAGGATGCAACATTTCAATTCAATTCAATTCAATTTTATTTGTATAGCGCTTTTAACAATGGACATTGTCACAAAGCAGCTTTACAG
>JAOUQW010000031.1:1020170-1032772 GCA_028565825.1 Olivaichthys viedmensis | reverse complement strand
GGCCCTAATAAAATCACTTCTGTCTTGTCAGAATTGAGTAAGAGGAAGTTACTCAGCATCCAGTGTCTAATGTCTTTAACACATTCCTCAACTTTATTTAGCTGGTGTCTATCATCTGGTTTGGAGGAAACATATATATGCTGTGTATCATCAGCATAGCAGTGAAAGCTAATATTCAACAGATTTTTTTTAATCAGTAATGATGTAGTAAGTGTGTTTTCTAGTTTCGACATGTCTCTTTTGATGATCTCATCTTGTACCTTGTATCTCCTGAATCAACCCCTTAAAGTAAAGTTGATTTACCGGCTTTTCAGAAAGTTGCTTTAATTTCTGAAACATCCTCGAAGGAAACCTAGCTAGAGGCGGATTATCTAATCTGTGCTAACTCCAACCCTTGGACCCTTTCTCATTTTAACTGACTGTCAGGATTTACAGCTCGTTAAGGTGAAATGGAGTTTAATGAACTGACGGAGTCGATCCGTGAGACTCCCACTCTGATCCTGGCAGTCAGGACGTTGTGAAGGGAATCACTGCGATAGAAAAGAGGAGAGAAAGATGAGGATGGTCTGATTACTTCTGCTACAACACCTCTTCTACCTGCTGAAAAGCCTCAAGCAGCGATTTTCTGCAAATACTGTGCACCTGCAATGCTGCAAATGCCTTTCCAAAGCAGACTCTACACTCTTAGAAAAAGGGTTTGTCAAGGGTTCTTTGAATGGCTAATGATTCCTGCTTTCTAACGGGGTTCTACTCGAACTGAATGAAGGGTTCCCCTAGAGGGACAAACCTAAGAACCCTTAAGGGTGCTAGAATTAACCCTGTTTTGCTAAGAGTGTATATGTCTGACAAGAAGACTATAGTATATTAATAGCAATACCTTTATGTGCTATAGCAGCCTTTGAAGGGAAATTCGTCAGATTAAAAAGAAAAATCATTAATTCATGTGCTCTTTTATTCTATTACTATAACCTATAGCTAGAGCCACTCAACATAGCCTACACTCTTTCCTACAGAAAAAAGGGTTCTTCAGGGGTTCTTTGGAAAGTTAACGGTTCTTCGCATTGTCTCTGATAAGGAAAGGTGGCATCGGCGCAGCCAATGGAGGTGGCATCGGTGCAGGGAATGGAGGTGGCATTGGTGTAGCGAATGCCACAAATTCCACAATTGGCAATTCACAATACCGTTATTCAAGGACCCATATCATCTTGTGATGGAAGCCAAAAAGAAAAGTACCAGCCAAGATGTCCTCAATTTCTGTGTTCAATAGTGAAATGGGGTTTTACAGACTGTTTCCTGAGATGAAGTGGTACACTTGAGTTTGTCCATCTTGGTAACATTTGATTGAAATAACCTATTTTCTGGATAATTTTCTCTTGCAGCATAGGAAATGTCCAGGAACAGTTTAGGTTAGCAGATTTGCTAGGAGAGACACATTTTTGGAGGCACAGATTTAGAAGGCACATTATCAAATGTTGTGTTGCATTGATGACCTGCCACTAGTTGGACCTGCCCAACCATGCCGGAAATTCATCAGAGCACTTGTGATTTGTAAATTATAGACCATTTTTTTCCCTTCAAAACACTCTGCATGACTTTGTTTACTTCCCAATAACTGAATTATAAAAAATGTCGATGGAATACCCCTTCAAGTGCTTTAAGCATCAAGGAAATCATATTTACAATCATATCATGTATGGCATATCGCAGCTCATCATAATCCACAAAGATGACCACGATCAGCGAATCACCACAGGCCATGTGTGTACTGAGACATGAAATCGAAGACAGGCGAACACAGACACAGCATGACAACATGCATATAAACCACAGCATATTTTAGCCTGGGGAAAGAGTCCTTGGAGAAGCGGAAAGTCGAAATCTGAGAACACAGCGCTCCTCTTCTGCGGCTGGATGACGGCTCTCAGCGGACGCGTAAAGTCTGGCAGCGTCTCCCCGCGAGCGACGCACTCGCCACCCAAACGAGCCTTTTTGATGCAATGTGCACACGGAGCACTTTGAATATTGATTCACTCTTAATCTTCTGCTGTGTCAAACGTGACAAGTGCAAAACATAAACCAGACAAATGCTGCGATAAATGTCTCTCATTACGCTCTCTTTGCACTGTGAATGTGCCAGAGACAGGAAGACAAAATCACAGAAGGAAAAAAAAGAAGGCCGTTAAAAATGGCCTTTGACTTGAAGCCTCAGTTTTGGTGCGAAAGACTACTGCGGAAGGTACTCGACAAATGTTCCATTTGTTCATGTATCATGCGTGTTGACATGTATTGTGCACCTGTCGTATTCAATATTTCATAATTATGGCAGTGAGGCAACGTGCCGTGTCACCCCTGGTACACATCAGAGGGATTTAGTTTCTTTCTGAAAACAGCTGCAGATTTCTTATGCTTCTTCTCTTTCATCTCCTGAAAGGAAAAGGGGTTTTATTTATCCTCTTAATCTGCAAAAGGAGCTCTTCTGGGTCAACTGTCGAATCCACACAAGTGCAGAAAATATTGCGCAGCGCTGTAGCCGAATGTGTTTTTGTGCTGACCCTGTGCTGTTTGAATTCCACCAAGACTTGCTTCATACCATGAGTTGGAAAATTTGCCGCTGCTCTGACTTTGTCCCTGCTTCAGCACAATGCGGCAGAAAAAGTCCAAAAGTTTGAGAGCACCACCAGGTAGTTCAACTGTTTTATTTATCACAAACTGCCACAATTCTGTCAGATTATATTTCACAAAATTGCATCATTCCTTGCTGATACAAGTTACAATTGGTTTCTATTGGCTAAAAAATTTAGTGACGATAAATAATTAAGCTAATGGTGTATGAACATTTATACAAATGTTTTAGTTTCATACAAAGATTTCTTAAATTTAAATCAGTTAAAATCATGTTTTAATAAATTATGAGTATCATCTGAGTTAAAAAAAAGTCAAAAGTCAAATTAAAACAGTTCTTGGTAGTGGGTTAAGACTTTTAGACCCTTCTGTATGTGTTTATGTGTTCACCGATTTGTGAAAACCATTCAGTCATCCAACCATCTATCTATTAATGCATGTATCTATCTTTGTGTTCATCTATCCATCCACTCACCCATCTATATATCCATCTATTCATGCATACATGGCGGTGTCCATCCAATCCATCAAACCATCCATCCATCCATCCATCCATCCATCCAACCACCCATCCATCCAACCATCTAGTTATTAATGCAGGAATTCATCCATCTATCCATGCATCAATTCCATGTTTTATTAAATTATAAGTCTCATCTGAGTAAAAAAAAATGGATAGTTGTTTTATAATATAATTTTTTTTTATTATAATATAATATAAGTTTTATAATATAATAAATCAAATTAAAACAGCTCTTGGAGTGGGTTAAGACTTCTGCCATCCATTCATTCGTCTTCCATCAATTCATCTATCTATTTATCCACCCACCTATTCATGGATGCATCTATCCTTGCATCCATCTATTCATCTACTTACGCATCCATTGATCCATTCATCCCTCAATTAATGCTTGCATTCATCCATCCGTCCATATAACTATCATCTATTCATCCATCCATCCATTCAACTACCATCCATCCATCCAGCCATCCATCCACCTATCCATCCATTCAACTACCATTCATCCATTCAACTATCCATCCATCCATCTATCCATCCATATAACTACCATCTATTCATTCATTCATTCATTCATCTATCCATTTATTTAACTACCAACTATGCAACTGTCCATCTTTTCGTCCATCTACCCATTCATCCATCCTGTCATTCAATCCTCTATACATCAGAGTAGTGAAACAGAAAGTTACTATGTTATTGATACAGTTTTTTAACAGCAATGCCTGAAATAGAGGCTCTCTTTTGAGGAACAGTCATGTGACGTAACAATATTTCCATCTGATAGGCTTTTGGGAAGAACCAACACAATGGTGTAAAGAAACTAACAAAACAAAAGTGCGACACAATTTACACTTGTCTTTTTTATAAAAGGTATATAAAACTATAGAATTAACAATGGTGTATCAGGTCTATTATGGTATGATAAAAGAACACACTGCATGCTGTACAATTTAACTGGTTTGGTGTGGAGCAGCATTTCCACTGCTGGCTCTGATTGAAGAGGGAATTAGTGCCTTTAGTGCTTTACCTTATCTTTTAATTACCCCTGACATCCTCTGCTTTTTCTGAAAACCCCATTAATGAAATTAGAGAGGTAATGGAATTATTAGGGGGGAGAAAATAAGCATACCAATGAGCATACCAATTTTCTCTCTCGTACTTTCTCTCTCTCTCACACACACACACTTTTTTTTTGTCTTTCTTAATGGTCTAACTGAACCATTAGCGTCCACACATTGCCACCACGTATGAATATAAAAGTCTCAGCAGCACTGTTGAGCAGCATATTTACACATGTTAAACAGAATAGATAACAACCACTATTTTAATTGAACCCAGCTCACGCTGTGTCCCCTCCAACGCACGCATACACACACACACAAGACACCAGTGCTGCTGACTTTGACTTTTATCGCTTTGCAGTCTCATTAACTACAAGTGTGCAGCTGCTACAAAGGCTGGATAATAAAGGACTCTGGGGTGCTTTGTGGTGAAGTACCTCAAGATACTTTTGTTACACATATTAGAAAAAAGAAAAGGAAAAAGGAAACGTAAAATCATGGCATATTTGAGCAATTACTCAAATGTTCGGACTCTGCATCATCAGGTCAAAGCTCAAATGAAACAGTATGTGTATCTGTGAACTATAACCCTGCTCATGGGGTAGGGGTTAAAATTTTGGCACTGTTGCCTTACACTGCGGCAAAGTCTGGATGTGCCAATCATTTAGAGGTTAAATGGAGAGCATTAATATCTATTCCAGTCATGGCCACTTACATAAGACAAGCACCTGTCAAATAAAGATGCAGGGGTAAAAACGATATCCCCTGAATTCTGCTCATACTGACATAATTGATTGGCTTGGAGTTTGGAAACACCCCCATGTCCTCTCACCATCCCTCATAGCTAACTGCTAGTAAACTAGGTCTTATTTATAACAGGTCGACACGATTGGGATTTCATTATCAGATTCACGATTTGCAACACCATATTGTCAGAAATGTATTTAACAGCAGCCAAACCTGTCAATATATAACATTATCATAGCTAATGGTAGAAATTAACAGAATAGTTTTGATTGCTAAGTTAGTTAGCTTACTGCTAGAAAACAAACTCGCGTTTGTCACTGGTCAACACGAGTGGGATGTTGGTATGACAGTCTCGACGCGAAATGATAACGAATCGTCATGTTCTCAGAAATGTATTGAACAGCAGCCAAACCTTTTAAAAACGGAATTTATCTAGCTAGCTAGCTTAGCACACAGGTTCTGTGGCTGAAAGTTTACGGGTACCACGTTGTCATCTTCTAATCTCTAAACCGTGATTCTCGAGTTAATTTCATCACAAACTGACCTCATAACGTAAGGTTACGCAAATCAGTTTTAAACAGTTTTAAACTTTTGCGCTGTCTTTTAAAATTTGACCCAAACACCAATCTATATAATCGGAATCAGCCATCCAAGAGGATTTAAACCACGTTTTGAGTTCAGGGCTACCATACGAAAGTGGTGCAAAATGGAGAAAGGGGAGGGTTGCCTCCTTCTCCCATCTCTCCATGTCGGAGGAAAGGCCGAACGGAGGCATGTTAATAGACAGGGCCATACTGTTCTGTTCCCAGAAATCAAGTCTGCCAGCTGAAGTGCCTAATTATCTGTGAAGTTGGCCTGAAATTGTTTCCACCGCTTGGGGAGTCTATCAAGTGGCATTCTGCTGCAGAGCTTCATCAAATACCTCTAGTCAATAAATCATCAAGCCAGTGGAGAGAGGGGGTTGGGAGAGAGAGAGAGGGGAAGATGGAGAGGAACTGAAGAAAGCAATGGGGAAATGCATAAGAAACATTAGATGTCCTCAGTGATGAGTATAACTCCAAAACTGTCAAGTTCCCCTGAAAAATATTGTCAAAGGGTTCCTACTCTGAATATACCTCATATTAACTATCTATGCTTATTTGTCTGCAAGATATATGATTCCCTGTGGTCAGAGGGGAACATTTTCAGGTCTACTGGATAACACCTGATAAGAGCGAGAGCAGGCTTTGATGGTACTGATGTGGAATACAGGAATGTGCTTTGTAAGATCCTTATCTCATGTCAACAGGAGTCTATACCTCACTGTAAACTCGTTTGCTGTGGACACTGCATTAGAGAAAGTATGAATCAAGCAAAAAATGCCTACAGAGCCAGGATGAATGGCCAGGCCTCTGCAAGCTGAACGATTTCATGCACTTCTTTTTAACTTGTTGTTTGGTGAACATTTTAAAAACCCATTGTAAAATATTTGCCTCTTTGTGAGACACAGGTCTACCTTCCTTGTAAACTTGCATGTGATGGCTGTTGAGTGAAGTCACCCTCATGAGGAGGCCTCTCGACTCCACTCTGGATAAGGTCAATATTAATAAAGCGTGATCTCCTTTTCGGAGAGCTCTGCACGCCGAGACGGCCTTTGCAAACACTGGTGAAATGAAGCTGAATACCATAGGCTAGCACTCACCATGATAACTCCTTAAAGAAACACTTGCTCTGTGGGGTGGATCTCGGCCCCAGATTAAGTCTGGCCTTGGACGGAAAGACTCTGTCAAAAGGGATTCCTTTATTTGGCCTAGGACTAGGTTTAATAAGTCTCAATCCAATTAGAATAAGTCCTATAAGCCTTAGTGGTATGGCTTAGCAGGCCATAAGATATGCTGCATTAACTGCTAATGTTATGTTAGACTAGAGTCAAATTTTGAATAGTACTGCATCACGTCATAGCCCTTCAAGCATCTGATCCCTTACAGTTACAATCTCATTGGCTATCCACACTTGTATGGACTGGTTTCCGACACACAAACCTTTGAATGCTATATAACCACAGACGTGTGACCAGGTGGGATTTGGTGCTGTCAGCCAAACCATTTGTCTCCCAGTTGGATTCATTCCTATCAGTTACAAGAAAAATTGTACTGAATCCAAGAGGAACTCCAAATGCCTAGAATCAAGACCAATAATAATATAGCATCAATGTGTAAGTTTAAGACTAACAGGAGAAGAAAGAACCAATCAGAAAGTGATTTCTTAATTGCATTTTTTTGAAAACTTTGCCTGTCTACAGATGTACCATGATAATGAGAACGATCAATTAATGTATTTACATCCATATTCAGTTGCCCTTTCAGCTGCTATAACTTCCCCACTGCAAGAGCAACACATGTTCCCACCATACGCTGCTTATTAGTTAGTGATGTATGGGCTCCAAGTGGCGCAGCTACCGAAGGTTTCACACTATTGTTAGGAGATCACGAGTTCGAATCCTTAAAATACCACAGCCATCATCTATGGTTGGGAGTCCAAGAGAGAATAATTGCCTTGCTCACCAGGTGTTGGGGATGACCTAAGTCGATTAGTGGAACCTTAGCCCATCACTGGTGTCTCTCAGTTCATGTAAACAAAACCGGGCAGGTAGAGCTCTCCTCAGAGAGTGTTCACTCTTAGAAGAAAAGAGAAATAAAAAATATATACATTTTCAAGGGTTCTTTGGATGGTTAATGGTTTTAGCTTTCTAAAGGGGTTCAAGGTTCTAGCTTTCTCAAGGACAGTTTCCCAAAGAGACAAACCAAAGAACCAAAGAACCAAAGAAACTGTCTGTATTATAAGCACGTTAGCCATTCCACTATTGAATTGGTCACTGTCATGCTGTAGGGGAAGTACTAGACAATGGGCTAGGAATTGGCAATGTCTAAACTGGAAAAAAAAAGTAAACAGTGGTGACTCAGCGGTTAAGGCTCTGGCCTCGTGATCAGAAGGTTGTGATTTCAAATCCCAGCACCACCAAGCTTCTACTGTTGGTTCCTTGAGCAAGGCCCTTAACCCTCAACTGCTTGCATTGTATCCTCTCTCAACTGTCAGTCATTTTGCGTAAAAGCGTCTGCCAAATGTTAAAAAACAGCTAATGAGTGAGCATGATTTCATACAAATAAAGTCATAAGAAAAGCTATAACCTTAACCATTCATAACTTTCCATACGACTTTGCAATAGTAAGTTCATGTAGGTAGGGTGCCACATTTCTGCCAGGTGACTATTTCCATATGTTTGTGCAAAACAGGTGGGAAAAACAATGGCCTTTTTTGGCACTCTCAATGTGCCTCTCGAGCATTTTGTCAACAGGTTGCTGAGACAAACAGAAGGGAGAAACACAAAGGGCTTGAGTGGTCCTTGAATGAAGGATTCCCACTCAATCGAGTTCAGGGTTTTACCCACAACGAGCTGAGACAATCCAAGTGAAATCCTCTAGCATAACCTGGCACTGTCAGTGATGGTCTTTTATTTCAAACAATAAAATAAATTCAATTTCATAGGCCGCCGTGGTGCCGTGTTTGATTTGATTTGCGTCAGAATTATAATTTTAAAATACTCAACCATACGCTATTCAGCTGGGTGGTAAAAATGCATCAGGATCATGCTGTGATCTATACTAGTTATGAGAAGCCAAAATAATTGGTGCGTGTATAAAGCTGTGTGTCACGATAACAGGTGTCAGCTGCGGATGTTGTGCGTAGCTCCAGGTGCTGTCTCTAATTACAGACACTAGCCCACTTCTTTAGCCAAGCCTATTTCCAAGACACTTTCATTTCAGTCCCTTCTTTCATTTCATTTAATTGTGCTCTTAAACCCAATGGATTTTGAGATTCTCCTCAAGGTAAGTCAGGGTTTGTTCCAAATCAGTGCATGTTTTATGTCAACACCAAGCAAATTTTACGCATACTCTGTGTAAGTCATTTAGCCAAGACATGGTTGTTGTCCGAAATTTGCTTTTTAAGTTTCGTACTGAAGATAGTAGGCTAATGGAGCTAACAAGAAATGTAAAGATTTTGGGTGAGATAGACTTCCATTACTTGTCAGCTGATTTAACCTTGTAGCGCCAGTGCAATACTAAAGAAGCAATCGTCGGAAAACAAACATGTCTTGTTTGATCAACTACATTTGAGGTAAGTAATGGTGAAGATTTTTGGCCAAGTTATTCTGAACTATAACAGAACCAAACCAAGATCATTAAAAGTAAATTCAGCACAACACGCCGCAACACAATTTATTGATTCAGTGATTCAGCTATATCTGGATGATTTAGGTCACGTATGCCTTGTCTTTCCCCGGGATCAAGCACATACAAGAGTTATACGTCTGATTTGCATTTCAGATTTTCACAGAACACAGTTCTGTCTATACAGTGTGTTTTGCCTCAAGTCTCCTGACACGAAAAAAAAAAAGAATTCTCCTTGAACTTCTTGTTGGTGGAGAAAAGAGCTGGAGGTGGGAGTGGAATTATTCAAGAATCCACCCCAGGAACTCGTTTTCAAAGTTTCTCAGGACTGAGTTTAAAATAACTTTTAAAATACCAGCATCAATCAAAGGCTATTCAGAAATTCAGCTTGCAATTTACTGAACTTTGTCACTAAGATTACTCAAATATTATTTCCCTACAGTATGATAAACGCCACATTATTGGTGCTGCCTCCTCTTTCCATTTTAATAAAAGGCTGTGAAGGTTTGTACTAGTGTCCAATACCACTGTTGGATGTTATATTGGTTGAACGGCTGCCATTCATTTCCGAACCTTCAGAAATCAACATGTGAACTTGTGGGCATCTAATAAGTTAGTTTTGCACCATCAAGACTGTTGCAAATATTTATTAAGATCTGAGCCTGGTATGAAAAAACCCTGAAATGACCCAAAGAAATGATGGATTGAACATTGTGAGTGCAAAATCAACATTAAAGTGAGAATTTTCCCCCTTAGCCCTCTTGTAAAAAGAGTTTGTCTCAAGGGTTATCACAGAAAGACATATTTTATGATAGTTACTCTTTTGACTACTTATGATTCTTTAGCCATTTGGTCTTGGCCTGGCTGACAATGATATAATTCATAAAGCTCAAACTTCATTTGAAGTTAGACCTTCCACCAGGTTCATTTATATGCACAGCTAACCAGCATTGTTTTGTCCATATTTTATGGGTCATTTTGTCAAGGACTCAGCTTAATCTCTGCCTGAAAAATCTGTCCTTGAGGGCCCTTTACTGTGCAAAGATGTTTGAACCGGAGCAACTGTTTTGGTATGAGGCCAAACTGAATGGCCCTTGAGTTACACTGAGTGCTGTTGATCTCCAGCAGATGGCTGTTATTTGTGCACATTAAATAGCCATGAGCATAAGGATGACATTGGGTGCATAAGATACTGTATGTCATACAGAAACAAACTGAATTAACCTTCTTTACATCACCGACAAATTTGCAGCCTCGGCTGAATGTTTTCTTATTAAATCTGCCGCCAGATTCATGAGTTATGTTACAACAGAAAAATAAGCTTAAAAACCACATTCTTGGAAAAATAAGTTCCACCTAAAGGGTTCTTTGGTTTGTATCCCTTGGTTAACCCTTAAGGGTTCTATGTAGAACCCTAGAACAGAGAATTTCCCTTTCAGAAAAGGTTCCTAGTAGAGCCCCTTTATAAAACCAGAACCATTAACCATCCAAACAACCCTTGAGGCACCATTTTCTGAACAATAAAGTTCAGGAATTTATTCTTAAATTCCTGACTATTATACCTTACATTCTTAGAAAAAATGGTTCTTTAAGGGTTCTTGAAGGGCCCTTTGGATAGTTAAGCGTTCTCAGCTTCCTAAAAATGACCTTACTTTAACCCTTTCTGGGAAACTCTCTGTTGTAGGATTCTACATAAAATCTTTACAAATTCCCTCAGGAGAACAACTGTAGATCCCCTAATGGTTCTTGATTGAACCTTTGTCTTTTAAGAGTGCGCACTTTCAGTAAAAAGGGATCCTTAAGGGTTTCTTATTTCATGTTGGGTTATTGAAGTTCAGGGTACATTTAGAAGTGCGAAAATAGTTCTAGAAAAAAGGGTTCCTCAATAGTTTCTTAGATAGTCAAAGGTCCTGAGCTTTCTAAATGGGTTCTGCTTGGAACCCTCACTTTTTACACTCTGTTGTCGGGTCCTAAATAGAAACTTTGAGAAAAATATTATATGTAATTATCTTAAATATAATCATCATTTAAGGCAACCCAACATTTTTATTAGAAAGATGTGATTTTAATTTATTGTTTGCTTTAAACAATTAGGCTCTCTCAATGTTTCAATTTTGTAAGTATCCAGGCTTTGAGGAAATATAATCAGGAAGTGATTATGCCTGATAAAATAAAGACAAATGAGGACCATGATGTTGGGATTATAAATAAAAAGGTTCCCAATTAAGATACATCTATAGATATGCATTAAATTGTGATTGGCAACTTTTCACAATATGTTTCTTTACTCTTTATTTTCCTTTAAATTACAATTAGGAGGTCATTGACTTGATAAGAGCTATCCCATTCCTGAGCTTTCTCCATGTTTCTCTAATCTTCTCTACATGGTGTCATATCCTCTTGTTTGTTATAAACCTATTGTTGACAAGGTCAAAAATAGCATATGGTAAAAATCTTGACCACATCCCATCGTCCCCACATGGAAGTACCCTTACATGGAAGGACTTAGTCTTTCAAATGATCTTCAGCACAGATCCACAGCCAACTGTGGCATATGCTCCTGTTTCAGCGGGTATATCAGGAAAACACCTTTTTTTTCTATTTTTGCATTAGTGAAATGAGAGGTTAATTAAAAATTTCACAGTGACGGTGACATGTCCTTCTGGTAGCTGACGACGTGTGGGTAGGAAGCGACAGATGTGTGGATGTGTCTTCTGTCTTCACAGAGCTGATGAGGCACTTTCCTTTGCCGTCGAAACAACTTCTCTTCATACTCGGTTCTGCGCTTTGGCTTGCTGTTTATTACATACTGCGACTCCACAATGCCGACAAACACTTTCAAGTGCCGACAAATGCTTTCAAGTGGAACGTTTTGTACGTAACGGTGGCTTGCCTTTTTTTCCCCCTCTCACGCAATGATCTCCGCGCGTCCTTGCAGGGGTCTTTTACTGTTCTAGAGGGTTCTGTTTCCAGACTGAAGGCACAAAGGTGCTGACTGCATCATCCAGACATGTTTATTACATGTCACTTGATATTCATTAATTGATTATCACTAAAGCTGGAGTGTACCTTGCCAGACTTGCTAATTGCTCGCAGAAATTCAGCAGCGCTGTAAGCTCAATTGTCATATTGGCACTTTCGCATAATTACTTATCAACGAGGTAATCCATAGCATTTGCACTAGCAGTAGAGATTTAATTGGCACTCTTCCATCGACAAATCAATCTTTTAAATAAAATAATGCATGGTGACAGCAGTTAACACAAAAAAGACATCTGCCATCTCTATTTACACGTCCACAGTGACAGTGAGTTGAGGCCCATGAGGAACGCCACATAAACCTACATGATAAATGTAAGTTAGAACCTCGAGGGATGTGCAGATTTGCTCAAGTGTACTGTTGGTGTGGGAGTGCAAACTGAAGTGGTGATCTATTTTACA